>VYZX01016131.1:347588-462995 GCA_013401335.1 Brachypteracias leptosomus | reverse complement strand
AGTATCTTATGGGGGGATACAACTTCAAGTACACAAGTACTATTACATTTTTTTTCCTCTTGGATGTGTCATCCATTTATTCATCTTTGTGTCTTCTACTTTCACCAGGCACCCTGCTCCTAGCGAATGCTTTATGTCTAAGGGCATACAAGTCATTAGACTTTGACACCTCAGATTCTCAACAGCATAAGAAACTTGATAAAACAATTCACTCCCCTCTTTTGTTCATAAAAGATACAATCAATTCCCATGTTATTTAAAAAAAAAAAATCCACCTAAAAAGCAGCCCAGCAAACAAGAAGTCAGGGGCACATCTAATAAATGAAAGCCCTGAGAAATTCTACGATTTGTCCCTTTCTGAAAACAACTCATGATATCTACAGCTCCTAAAGACTGGAGGATGGACTTACACGTCTAACCAAGTCACCTACACCACTCTTAACTCAGTAACTGCTCCCTTGAAATTTCTGAAATATGGTGACATTGTTACTGAGCTTTAACAATGATAATGAAAACAAGGCTGCCATTTTGTATTTGGACTGATCAAGAAGAGGCTGCATTATACATACAGCTGCTTATACCCTCTATAAAGGATAATTTTGCTGTATTAACTCCATAAATTTGATAGAGCCAGCAAGGCTTCCACTGCATAATAGCTTAATTTTTCATTCTAATAATAACTGGCTGCCAGTTGAAATGAATGGGAGCAAAAACAAACATTTCTGTTCCATGACATGATCCATGACAGATGTACAGTTTAGGAGGCCCTAGGGCAGGGTATTCCAAGCCTCTCCTCCCTTCACCCAACGGCGGTAAAAGCATTAACACCAAGAAAAAAGGCTGAACTGTAAAGGAACTCCTAGGAAAATGACCCAGCTATCCTCTACTTAATCCACAATTGGCAAGACGCCTGATTTAAGACTATGCTAAGCATCCAGGATTTGCTAAAGTGCTTGCAGACGGTGTGTACAATATAACATATGCCTGTAAACTACAGAGTATGGAACATCCCTCTCTCAATCACACACAGAGGTTTAGTGGGGCTTTCTGCTTGGACTTTTACTTACTCTTATGTTGAGAAAACCCCTTTCCCTTGGAATATACAGAGAGGATTAATAACTTGAGGACTACAGTTCGTTGTTGGTATCAATTTCACACAATGCAACATGAAAACATGTATCTCCTTTTAAATAAAATCAAAAAAGCCCACATGCTCCAAGCTTGACAAATTTCAGTGAAAATGGGGCTGCATAGTTTAGTGCCAACAAGTTACTCAGGCTTTATGTGAGTATTGATTTATCTGCTAAATGAAAATGAATGGCCACCATATCCACAGCATTGTTTTGCTGCCTCTGCAAGACAGAGCACCTCCTTAAAGAAACCCGAAGTCGTTTTCAAAGGTGAGTTGACAAAGCTATTTTTGAGTAAGAAAAATCCTCTTTAAAGGCCAGATATTTGTATTACTTTTGAACAAAGGTTGTGAGGGACAGGAGTGGGCTTTGCACACATTTAGGACAGATTTGTAGTGTGGGGGTTTAAGTGAAAACATTCATAATCTTTCTGAAAAAAGTGTAAAAACAAGAATTCATGCATAAGACAGGAAAGTATCCAAGTGCTGTGTGTGCGAGGATAGGACAGTGATGAAATTCATGGGAGTGGGGGGTTCCCTTCACTACATGTTTAGCATTTGGGACCTGTCAATGGGTCATTCTTTTGTACTTTGTTGGACTGCAAATTTCCCTAACAACTTCAAGTAAAGTGGCCATTAGAGGTCAATAATTATGGTAGTGTCTGAGAGGCTAATTTGATATAATCAGATTAAAATTATGTTGTTTATAAACAACACATAGTCAAAACCCTGGGACTTCAACAGAAGATGGTAAGAGAACTAGAAACCACCCTATGAAAGGCATATTCAGGATCAAAAACTGCACACGATGAATGAAAGCAGAATGACAAAGGGCAACATGGCCCTCTGAAGCTGTCGTTTGCCAAACATAAATTGCTGCCACACAGACGAGAAAGGGTGATCCATGGCTGCCTAATGCTAATTTCCAGTTTTTACTCAGCATCTGGGAGCATCTGGGTTCTACCAAGGGATCTCGAGTCCCCACATGCTGGCCATCTGTACGAGGTTTCCTGCTTGCCTCCAAACCTAAGTAGAAGAAGAAAAGCTAACTACTGCCTGAACATCAGAGACCTCTTCCTCAGTTGGCACAGATGAGCTAGATAGTCCTTCAGCCTATGAAAACCCTCCTCTTACTTAAAGCCTTAGATTCTAGTTTGCCACAAGTACTGTGGGGAACAACCTGTTACTAACCAGGAACTGATGGATGCTGCTGAAAGGAGCTGAAGGTAGGTGGATGCTGTTAAGATTTGATTAACCACAAGTCATAAAGCGAGAAATAAGAAGAAAGACAGTCAGAAATCTGAGATTGCTGGTACTCTGGAAAAATAGAGGAGGCTTCAGTCCTTCCTGAAAGACCCTTTTATAACTGGAAGCAAAAGGATTATTATCTCCACAGAGTGTTGGAAAAGCATGGAGACAAGTTAATGTGATAAAAGCTTGGGCCTCTGATTTCCACAGTAAGAATGCAAAACATTTTCTTGATGGAAAATGCAAAACAAAGAATATTTTATATGAAGGAGGCAATCCTGCCTCCTCTTTCCGTGGTTACAAACATTCAGTGGTCGAGTGCTTTATCACTAAAAGTAAGGTCATGTTAGAGCACACCTTAAAGGAGCTGAGTAAGGTAACGCAGAAGTGAAATGTAGCTTTGCAAAGAAAAACTCTCTCACATCTTGTCGGCTGGCCATGGTTAGATATGTGATTAGAAGAAAGCTCACCCCAGCCTAGCTGACATGAAGTTAAACAGGTCCACAATGAGTGCCAAATTGATTTTAGCAGTCAGTCAGTTCATCCAAACGTACCAGACTGTGTGAGAGGTATCCTGTCTTTCCAGGGAAGACAGACACTCGGAGTTCACACCAACTATAAGCCACAGCAAGAAGCTCTACAGAAACATGGAGATACACGGTATTGTATTGTTGAGGTGGGATTTTGACTTAGTGGATCCCACTAGTACTCACAGTGAAATTCCCTTTAGGCAAGGAAAGAGACAGGATGGAGGGCAGAAGAAATCCCATTTTTCTGTTGCTGTTGGACTTCTGAGCACACTATCTTAGTTCATTTTTTTTTTAACTGTGACTAGAATCAGAGACTGTTGCTGACCATGTCAAATTTGGATTAAAACAGAACCCTCAAATCAAAATCCTACTCAAAGGGTGATTTAACGTTCAAAGGAAAGGCATGAATTGGATCTCTCTCAACACTTTCCTTTGATTCCTCTAAAACACATAAACATGTTTGTTTCTGCATGAAGAGTCAAGTAAAAACTACTGGCCTCCTCAGAAAGCCAGTCTTTGAGTTGGGTTTTTTTTTCTTTTTCTTTTTCTTTTTTTTTTTTTTTTTTTTATCCCACTTCTTCCTGCACCCTTCGTGTGAAGTCTTTAGTTTGTCATCTGTTCAAAAAACCCCAACTATGATACTAATATCACACATTCCTCCTGGATCTGTTATGCAGGACCACAGCAACTTATTGATAGGAAAATTCCACTATGTATTTTTGTTATTTCTGCAGAAGAACATGTGAAATGTTGATTGTGGAACTTGAACAGTAACAACCTCAGAATGGCCCTTGTGTCTTTGTCTTGCAAGAAAAAAAAAAGCCTTTTCCTATTTTAATTTTATGCATAAGTGCATGAATGCTGAAGTAATATTCACATGCTGCCAGGCAGTTCCATATGCCAGCTCTTTTCTTTCTGCACACATACCAGTCTCAGGTAGCAAATGTGAAGGCAAATTCCACATTGCCTACATTTACATACATGTATGCACAAGTGTGTGTATTTTCCCCCCAGTCCTCCCTGTTTGTCAGCTAGATCTGCAAAGGGGAAACCAAAACCCACAGTTGTGTAAATCCGATTGCAGGCAATTATAGTAATGAATTAAACATAATCACAGGGCTTCATCCAGATGCCACCAGCTCTGGTGGTCCTTTATCTCGCCACCACACTAATACTAAAAAAGCTGACTCCTTCATCATGTTGGTCACTCCTTCACTGCTTTATCATCCTACTCCTAAGCATGCACTGGCAGTAAATGGGGGGTGTTCTCTGCGTTCTTATTAGGAACCTCATTACTCCTCCTTTCTCTCTTTCTTGAATTAAAAATGTTTAAATTAGTTCAATATGTCTTGAACCTCTTCAGCATGCTGCTGTCCATCTGACTCACTTCCAAATTGAAGTGCATATATAAAAAAAATTGAATCAGTTCAATGATTTTAAATCACTCTTCAATGTGCAAAGTAATTTAAAATTACTGGAGTGCTTCCAATTTTTATTAGTCCTTGAATTTGGAAGTGATCGAGGTTCTTCTGGGCATGTGCAGTGCACTGTGACTTAAAAGTTATTACGTCCATACTTAAAAAAAAAAAAGCCAACAGATTTTGCTTTACAGCAGAAACAGCTGAGGGGTATCATCGAACAATTTTAAAGAACAAAATGGGGGTTGCACAATTCCAGAAGGCATCAGTCTGGAAAGACTCTTCCAGTTTTTAAGGAAATCAAGAAAAGCCATAAAATGTTTAAACTGTTCTACATGCAGCTTGGACTCCCATTTTAATTGCTGCAGCACTTTTGCATTTAATTACTTTCAATGTATCTAATTGCTCTAAATTTAACAGTTTCCCCAAAATCAATACGAGGACAGAATCAGAAAGGGTTGACTTTCTCCTTAAATCTTCTGGATGCTTAGTGACATGATTAATCTTTATGCACAAGACCAGTCTTATTGAACTTAATGTGCCTCCTCACCTGTTTGAGCAGTCTCAGTAAATGAATGCTACTCTCGTACTCACATGGGTAGATTTACTGGAGTCCTAGAGAAGATAAAAGGGCTGTTTACAATCCTAAGTATTAACAGTGCCAGTGAACTGTAGGATTTGGTACTGAGCTTATGTAATATTTGAAAAAAACCCAACTAAGCACACTACTGCTTCTCAACAGGCCATTCTAATACACCTGTTCCATACCCTCAGTCTCCCTCTCTTGGAGATATAGCAATTGAAGTCATCATTTTCCCATTCTCCACCATCAAAATTGTAGAGTGAGGAATAAATAAAAAAACCCATGATGAGTCAATATGACCCCCATATGCCCAGTTAATTTATTTGACCTGCCTTGAAGGCAGCCTCTTAAAGAGTGGGTATTTTTATACATCTGGGAAAACCTTCCGGTTTCCTTATCTACAAAGCTTCACAGAAGCTAAGTCACGGATATGCGAAATAAGACTTCCACCCCCACTCCCTTTTGCATAATACTCACAAAATAACCCCACAAACCTTCATACGTTCCCCATAAATATCATGGAGCATAAAACCCGAGTTGGTGGGGATGAGGATTGGCTCTGTGGGGAAGGGGACTGCAATTCCAACTAGGCCTGTTTGCTACAAAACTTATGTGCAGAGAGATGGAGCGGTTTAAGATCAATTACCTGAAACCAGGTGCTGAGCAGATGGGAAAAATGATTCATCTGGTCTGCATTCCCTTCTTGCACATCTCACCTGACTCTCAATGTCTCTGTGGCAGCTGCTGCATTGGGCACAAAAAACTACCAAGACACTGGGTTGGGCACCTGGGGCTCCCGTGTTGCCCCGTTGCCTCTCTGCCACAACAGAGCAAAGAGTAATGACCCCTCAGCCTCTCCAATTCTCTCACTTGAACTTTGAAAAAGCAATTCAGAAGCAGCAGAGACAGAAAAAGGCGGTGGCTATGCAACCTACTGTGGGGAGGTACTTGGAGTACTCACTAAGGTGAAGTATTCAAGGAGGGTCTTTATCACAAAGCTCTACAGGTAACTAATTTATCACTCCCAAAATAAAGCTTTGGAGCAGGACTTCAGTCTTGCAGAGGCAGCTCTTGGCTGTGTGTGAGCACATGCTGAAACATGCCTCCCAGTGGCTGCAGCTCTGGGAGGGAAAAGAAGGCCAAGCCATGCCCTTCTTCCTCCCTGGGCTCCTGGGATCCCTCGCTCCCAACTAAATATCTGCCTAAGAGCTGGCCAGAAGGTAGCTCAGAAGCTGCTTTTAAGAGTAAATAACTCAGTGTCAAAACTCTTAGCATCAGCACTCTGTGAAGGAAACAGAGGATTTACTGTGTCATATGAATTTAATATTTGATACATCCATCCCCATATACCTGACTATATCCTGCCCTTGTAATGGGGATGGACTCAATGATCTAATAGATCTTTTCCATTTCTAGCTACTATTATCCTATTATTAAAAGTAATGAGCCTCTAATCTAACAACTGAACTAATCAATAAGAAACTGAGTTTGTTTTTCAAAATTGCTTTAATTTTAAAAATACAGCATGTCCGTTCCCTGCTTCCTGCTTTTGACTGTGATAATAAAACTTTCAGTATGGCTAATGTAGTTTAGCTAAACAAATTAGACAACTGCCCCATTTAGGGGGAAGAGAAAGTTTCCATTAGCCAGTCAGATGTTCTTTGCCTGGTCAGCTAACAATTTTTGCAAACCAGACATCAGAAGATGTACGATTTTAAACCCACTATAATGCTGGAATATAATGCTCTGTTATAAACCTGAAAACAGTGTAAATGTGGCTATCATTTGTTGCTTTATCTTCAGTTTTTTCCCCAGTCACCACAGCACAGTCACACGTTACAAGTCCACAGAAAACAAGCTTGCCAGTATCTTTTGGTCCAGGCACTGGCATGATTTTCAAGGTACCTCGGTTCAAATGTTAGTTCTACCTCATATTTTCTATTTCATTGTGAACAAACTGATTTAACTATCTCCCAGGGAAGCAAGGATGGAACCCATCCCTTCCATGCCTTTTACCCTCTTGCACTGGGGGAGGTCGTAAGCTCTTCTAGGCAGCTCTCGCCAAAATGACTACGTGTCGTTACAGGGCCAAGCCCAGCAGTTTTGAGACATTAGTAGGGATTACTCAGGATATTACAGTACTAACAGAAATAGGATTTGTTATATTAGTATGATACACTCCTGATTCCTAATAATATAATAAAAATAATTACCGTGCCACAGAAAATACACCAGTTTGGATAACCATTTTGGATTACATGCCTCAACATTAGCAAGAAGTTTGGTGTGAAAAGAACAGATCAAAGGATTACTGCAGTTGGTACCGAAGGCTCTGCACCTAGAATATATGCACATTTGGGGGGCTACTTTGAACTAGATTTTTTTCTGATGCCTTAGACAAAATATCCCTACCACTTACATACTTTTAAAAGTGAAAAATGGTTATTATTTTGGACCCTTACTTCCATGGGGGCAGCTGGTACATGATTGGTAAGTACCTGGAGCTCAGCTGCTGCTTCATTTTCCTTCAGAAGGAATCTATTTTTTTTCCCCACCAAAACCATCATGAACTGAACCAACATGATATAAGTGGAGAAAATCAGCTCTAAACCAACACTCCAATTCATACACAGCTACAAATGAGAAAGTACAGGGAGATTAATCCTGTCCCTTGATAGCTTTTCCTCTCCTTGTACCATGCCACCAATAATTCTCCTAGCTTCCAAGACTGGGAACAGGTTGCTTAACTTGCTGCTTTGAAGGATAGTCACTGAGATGTCCTCTGATGGCAGATGTGAAGGCAAAAAAGCAGCTGTAAGTAGAAAGAGCTGCTGGAGCAAGACAGTCTAGATGCCCCAATCATTTTCTTCAGATTTACTGGTATCCCCGCACTGAAATTATCAATATTACTGAAGCACCTTCTCAAAGCAATGGGTGATGGTCACAGCAGCAGTACTGTCTTTCCCAAAGCTTTCAGTGTAACTAATTTTACTATATTGCATGGTGATTTCATTGTGGTAGTGCAATGACATAACTTCAGACAACTACAAATTATTGCTTCTTTTCTATTCAATGATACTCTTAGTAACATCCCACTGCTCTCATTAAAGCCTTCTGTATCTGCATTTCTTCATTGATGTGAGAGCAGAGAACTCCTCTGCCTATGACATTTGCCAGTGCCAAGACTTTCACTTCCTCTCCACCAAATGTAACTACAACACAATGGCTGCAAGAAGGAAATACCCGAGCTGGACATATCACCACTTCACACTGAAGCAATACCACTGAGAAGACACATTAAGAAACCAGCCAAAACAGCAGCCTCTCTGGCATGAAAGACTGTCAACGCATTGGAAGGTCTTAGAGCCTGGATGAAGCTTCCACTCTCTGTGGCCAGCTAGATAACAGGAGACAAGCAACGTGTACAAAACACATCAATCTTCCTAGATTTTTTTTGTGAAGTGCTTGAGGAAATTATTCATTCATATCCCCCTGTTGCAGAAAGTGAAATTCAAAAACTTTATTTCTACATACAAAACTTCGTAGTTCTCTGTAGAATTTCACTGTTTAGGAAAAGCATAATAGTTTTCAGAACTTTCTATTCTTGCCTAGCTAGATTATTCTGGAAAATAAATCTATACTGCTTTCTAAACAATTCTAAATAAAATGCACTGCTGAAAAAAATAAGGGAAAGGGAGACAACTTCACACTGTTGTTTTGATAGTGTTCTTCTGGGTAGCATCAATCACATAAGCTCTTCTTCAATCAATTAACATTAAGGACTGATAAAATATAAATACAATGTACAAATAAATACAATAAAAGGCAAGTTAGCCATCCCATTCATAAGAGTCATAGCTCTATTGGAAAAAGACCTAAAGTGAAATAAAGACCACTGAAACAATGCAGATGGTTGCGATGTCTTGTTTCTTGACCCACTGGTTTACAAACCCAAAGAGAAATGTAGAAATGTTGACAGCTGCAGAACTTCCAGGAATACTCTTAATTAAGACATACGGTACCGACAAGGGTTAATATTGTTTGAAAGTAACAGCTCTCATTCTAATAACAAGACCTCTCTCTGTGCACTGCTGGGTCAGCACGGTAATTAAGAAAATTGCCTTTAGTGTGCTTGTTTGGTAATGCTATTATCATCTTTTTTCATCTTTTAACAAGAGTAAACTACTTGAAGATGTCCCCATTTACTCTTCTTGCTTCTAGTAACCCATGAACCCATCGAGTCCATACTATGCTAGCTTTTAATGGCCTAAATGAGTTACTTTATCATCTGGTTCACCCTGAAGTCTTTTACATATTTTTCTTGACCCTTAACCTTCTGGCTATTATTTTGACAGCTATCATTAATGCTGTGTCCTGGGCAACCACACATTGACTAAGATGGATGGCAAAATGGCAAAGGAGTTGAAAGTAACACACACCCACTTTCATCTTCCTCTTGATTAAATCAAAACCATGCAAAGCCAAACCACGCAATGGGTCCCACAGAAGCGGTGGAGAACACCAGTCACAGTTTTAGCAAGTAAAGCTGAGAAGAGGGAACAAAAAGGGGGGGAAGTGCCTGTATTGTAAAACAAATAAGCTTTATGAATTGGACACCTAGAACTCTATAAATCTTCTAAGTTTCGACTATTCAGCTATGAACTTAGATGAATCAATAGGTGGTCAGAATGCAAGTACTTTATACTGGTCGGTTAAAACATAGATTTGGCAGTAAATTTCACTTAGAAAACCCCAACCCACAACACAAAGAACATGCTTATGTGGAAAGGACACAGTTAATTGAAAAGAAAGTTTGATACAACTTACTACTCTTCTAATAAGCTACCCCACTTCAAAGGCGAGCATGGCCCCTTCTGATCACTTGCATGGAACACCACGGACTGTGGTCCTGCACAATTGTAAGGTCACTACAAATCATGCACCTTGAACAATTAAACTATTCCCCTCGGAGAAGCTGGATGATCTCATTTAAGAAAATGGAATCTAGATAAAAGAGGCAAAAGGAACTTCAAATAGTTCCACGCGCTTAAAATGAGATTAAAAAATGGAAGGAGATGTTAGTGTCAGATAAGATCGTACGCAAAGAGTCATTCTAACCACATTTCAGACAGTTGGTGTAATCATGCAATAGGTTAATGGAAAGGAAGGCACTATATTGCCAAGTGGCAGAAAAAAAATGGTGATTTAAGAGTCCACTAAAGTATTACCCAGAGACTAGTTTTAAAAAAAAACAAGCTAAACTCTCCGGAACAACATGAGAATGAAAGGCAACCAGAGCAATGTCACTAAGAAAATTCTCAGCCTCTTTGTCTTCTAAAATGAATGACCCTCACTGATGGAAAACTGAAATACTACAGCTCACTGATGGACCTGACACTTGACCCCTCTTACTAATTAAGGACGGAATCTGGAAACTACAGCACTTATTTGCTTTAAGCAGCATTCTTTAGGGCCATAACAATTTTTGTGATTGCTTTATGAGCAGAATTTTTACTAGGCATGGACCAGATGAAAATAAAACTAGCAAAATGACTACAGGCAGCTCTTGGGTAGAGGAAAGCTAAACTTCAGATGACCTTGGTCTCACTCTGGTTTGCACATGCCTTGTGTTTTCAAAACAGATGTTCTCCAAAAGCATGTTCCTTGGGAAGAGTTTCAAATCTGATCCTCAAAAGTTGTGAATGCCCCACAAGGCCCTCAGCAGGCCTAGGAAAGGGGAATGGGCAGATCAGCTTCTGAGAGTTGAAGACAAACTCTTGAGGAATCAAGCTGCCATATCTGGATCTCTCTACCCTCAGTAAAACTATCCTTTTATAGAATTAGAGAATGGCCCACTACACATCATTCATCTCTGGTTTACGTCTGGTATTTTTAGTTACAAATATTCCCAATTAAAACAATGCTTCTGGGGGCGCGAGCGCAATTCGAGCCACCAAATCAGCTTTCAAATTACAATAAAGCAATAATAATAAACCATTTCCAGAACAAATACTAACCCATGCACTCAGCATCACACTGGCAAAAGCCTTTTAGAAGACCATAATGATGCATTAATTAGTCCTGAATGATGATATTACTAATATGCAATGGCTTACTAACTGAGAAACTCACATTAACAAAGCCCGTGTGCTCCGTGCTTCTTTCACACATCACGCAGCACGCTCAAGCTCGCAGCCATTTGCATTATTTCTCTTTCTCTCTCCTCTCAGGTAAGCCAGTGGGTCAAAAGATAATCAAAACAAGCAGCCTCACACTGCACATTTTGACTTATGCAAGCAAATCTTTCTGAAATGTAACTGTACATGCAAGATGATAAAACAGCTTGTGTGCTTGGTAACTTGCAGGAGTAGTTTTAAAGAATAATTGATTTCAGGAAGATAATTTTAAATTAAAATCATTCTCCAGCTCTAGTTCACCTAGATCTTAACAACTTCCCTTTCAAACAAGTTTTGCCCTACCAAATTGTGGTGAGCTCACAGCAACTGCACTCCAGTGCTTCCAGCCGCAGTACACGGACCCTCCATGTGTCCAACAGGTGTTCATGGGACCGTTTTATTGCAGGGTTCAACGATCAGAAAAATCCCCAGGAGAAATGGGGACATGTTGCCCCAGGAATTACATATCGTTTTTTTAATGACAAAAGTGTGATGTATGGTCTAGATCCAAAGAAAGAAAGAAAGAAAAAAAAATCATTTTGCATTTAACAATAGCTCTGCATTCAAAAATAAATCAGTGCATTCAAAAATAAAGACTAGACAATTTTTGACTGGTGACAAACACCCTTCTCCTAAAGCACACCTACAAAAGCCAAGCAGAGCTAAAGGACACAGCAGCGTGTTTTTGTGTATTGCTGTGGATTAAATTAGGCAATTCTTAATTACCTTACAATATATCCAAGGTAGGCTGCACTATAACCAAAAATAAGAGGTTGTTCCCTTTTTCCCCTCAGCTCTTTCCTGGACATTTCTTTCTTTTGTTTATTTCTGTTTAATAATAATGTAGGTATATATAAAAAAAGTGAGAACTTAAAGAAGTCTGCAGTCATCCATTTCTACTGGAAACTCTGATCATTCTGCTAATACCATTCATGGTATTGAATAACTGTAAAAGCTTTATTACAGCTTGCATATCATCGCGAAAGAGTAAAGACCTAATGCAGTCATGTTTCAGGAGAAGTTGCTGTGTGCATTAATCAATGTGCTGCTCTCTCCTTATCTATGATTCTTCATTAAAATTGGTGTCTTATTTGATGAGTGACTATTGTTTGCTAAAAGATAACGGTTTTTACAGCTACCACATCTTTATATGCCTATGCTGTCTCAACTAAGTGCTACGGTTAATTCATTGTATAGGATTTCTCTCTATTTTTGTATTTTCTTGGTAAAAATGAAACAACAAGCCCATCCTTGAATCAGCATCCCAACTCCCTACTTACTACAGGTGGGAAAGCTGGCTGGAAAATGAGCTATTCCAATAGCTTTTTAATTCCTACTGCCCAAGTGTCAAAGCAGTAGCAAGAAAAGACTAGTAATGCCAGCAACTGATGGAGAAAAATTGTTTCATAACAAGGAAGTGAATTTATACCAGAAGAATGATTAATTCATACTACTAATAGAAGAATTTGCAATGAGTGTAAACAGACCTCAGCTTTGAGCTGGTGCTTCCCAGGTTAACAAAGCAACAAAGTCACAAGCCATGACTTGGAGGGTCTTGGTCTTTTTCACATGTATTTTGGGGGGACCTTTTTGCACAGAATAAAGAGGGGAGGGCAAGGAGATGAGCATACTGAGTACTGATCATACTGACACAGATCACACTGCTTCTTGTTCATCTCTTTTGGATGGAGCCTTCCCAGGCCAAGCTGACAGAGGCTTGTTGTGTTCCCCAGGCCCCCAGCGAGTGCTCTGCAGACAGCTGAAGAATTTCAGAAATAAACAACTATGGGAAAACTGTGTATTTATAGCTTATTTCCTGGACGTGTTTCAGTTGCACAACACAAACATGAGAATGAACACTCCTGAAAACAACTTTCTTTTTTCTCCCCTACTAAAAAAAGTATTTAAAATATCATTGGTATTGGTATTGAAAGTATTTTAAATATCAACTCACATTTCACTGGTGCTAAAATAAATGGATTTGTCAGTAGCTATATAACAAGTGTTTAATCTAACGTGTACTCAAATATACATCTAAGCAGGTGAGTTAACTTACCTTGCGTTGTAAGGGCTTTTTCCTGGTAATTTACTGGTACATGAGAGTAGCTGAGAGGTTCAGCTTAATGTTAATTAAGTCCACACTGTCACCAGTTCCCTCACTCATCTGAGCTGTGGACGCCTGCAGCCTGTTTCTGGGGCTGCACCAACGCTCCCTGACATGAACACAAAGTTACCACACCACTTGTTTTACTGGGCACTGCACATACATGAACAGCACCGTATTTTGGCCAGTTGGAAGTAGCAAAGGGCCCAGCCTGCAGTGGATCTGCCCTGTTGTGCATAACGTACTAAACAAAGCAATTGGGGATATTTTATTTGTTAACAGTGGGTCATTATGTCTAATAAGAGAAAGTGATATAATCAGTATGAATACTTGTGCAGTATCATTGTAAAGAATATTCAGATATTGGCTTTTGGGATCCCAGGAAACAACTCAGTTAAAATTTGTAAGCCTCCAATGACTATTTGACTGTGTTCAAAGTAGAATGATACTGAAGTCTGAAATACAATTTCTTAAAATCAAGAATAAGAGTAATTCATATTGCAGAAACACCTGCCCTTCCTGACCAAATAATACTCAAACAAAAACTGGCTGTAATCAACCACTGACAAATAGCAGCTCTCTTAATTTATTAATCTAATTAATGCACTCTCTTTATTTATTAAACTAATTGCATTGGTTCCTCAAGGGGAATTATATTCCCCCTATTTCTCCTCAACCTGTATGCTAGGCAGAATCTTTAGTATTTTATTTCAGTAATTGAAAAAATATTTTGGGTATAGTCTTACCCTCTAATAAACTGCCATCATAAACAAGACGTTGTGATTTCTAAGTCATAAAAACACAGCAGGTGAATAAAAAGGGGATGTGATAACTCTGACAATAAACTTTGCACTGCTGCCCCAAAAGCCCCGAATACTGGCAGCTCCTGCCAGACTTTACAAATAAATTTCCTACTGGATCAGCACATCATGAAATGCTTTATAGAAAGAAGGATGTTTAATGTAGGCATGGCTTTAAGAAAACATTGTGAAAATAAAGGAGGCCTCGAACGCAAATGTAATTCAGTAAATAAAACATCAACGTCAGTGACACAATGAGAGACCCAACTGAGCAGACTGAGTTTGCTCTAAGCAGCAGAAAATGCACAGGAGTGGAGAGAGCAAAGGACAGAAAGGGAAGCACATATAATTTTTTGGTACAGGATTTCTAAAATGATTTGATTCAACCCTCTGTTACAAAGCAGCTAAACAGACCACTTAAAGTCATCACAGTGTTATGGATCTGATTTTATCTGTACTTCCAGTGTAAATGAGAAGTGATTTGCAGTAAATCGGGGACATACATAAGATTTCTGGTGAATGTTCAGCCTTGTGCCAATCTGCTACCCATAAGTAAATCTCACATCTAAAGTCTCTGTTGTTTCATTTAAACAAGTAAAATAATATATTAGCCTTTGTTTTAAATGGGCACAGTTTTAACAGCTTCCCAGCACAAATTCAGAAAGGCAACAATTCAAAGTTGGTTTGAAATACAAAAAATGTCAGCATTGGTATAAACTTGTATCAAATTCTACCTGAGGAGACGTCAGGGAAAGCTGAAGGGGAAAGGTACCTTTTAAAATCACACATAAGAGATACAGATGGCTAAACCCTGCATGGTAGAAAGAAAATAACACCTCTGGCACTGCAACCAAAGAAAATGTGGAAAAACTAAAGTCCTGGTTCTCCAATACAGAAAAAATCTATAAGATATCTTTGTGGGCAAAGCTCGATCAAGCATAATGTAATCCTTTAATACTAAAACCATATTTTTTTTAGCCCTGAACAGCAGGGTATGTTTCCTTCAGCTGTGGGACTGAGTAATGTTCAAACCCTGAATTTCACTGTATATCCCACGTAGCTGTAGCTTGGTTCCTCCAGAAACAACGACTGTTGTCACAAGAGTGAGATGAAGATGGATGGAATAAAAAAATGCAAGCAGAGGACTGCTAAGCTAAACTAAAATGCAACCAGGAACAATGGGATGAAATTAGGAGAAAGCAGAGGATGAAGAGGAATCCTAAGAGTGAAATATACTGGCATGGGAGATTTGCTAGCAGGAAAGATGATGATGTTCTCTTTGACTGCTTCATTTACAACTAGACAAAGCACCATGACAAGTACTGGAAGGGACAGGCAGGAGGATGTATTCTGCCATTACAGAGCTTCAGAATATCTGTCTGAATTCAGGTGAATCATGTCATAAAAAGAGATAGCCAGTCTTTTGGTCACCCATTCATTGCTTTTCTTTTCAGAGGAATATCGTGCTCTGCAGGTAACATTCCATATATTGAATTACGATATTTTAAAATGTATTTGTATGAGCTTGTTCCCCAAATGCAGCTTCTCTTAACACAATATAAGACATAAAAATCTAAAAGCAACTTTAAAGTTAATTATTTACTCTCATTCTTTGGACAGCAGTCCCCTGCCAGCAAATAACCTCTAGTGGGACCTCTGGCTGAAGCCAACACCTTCACGTGCAACTTCTCTATGTCAGGTGCACTACTTTTGAGAATAAAGTAACAACAGTTGCACATTACCATTGATTAATTATAACTATTTTCCTTAAAGGACTGAAGGCTGCAAACAACACTGTCATCACCAACATCTAAAATATAGGAAGTTAATACCAATTACCAGCACAATAGATCATTTTTAAGATCCCTAGGTACATCACAAAGCTGAGGTTGTAGTTAAAGCATTTATGATTTATCAGACCTTCACCACAGCAGACTCCCTTCAGGGTAGACATCACTGCAGTAAGAGGTCACCCTTCCATCCCCCAGCACCAACTCTTCCTCCCAACTCGCTCAGGATCTGCTCTTCCACAAGGAGTGAAGCAGTTCCCCAGTTGCACACCCACAATTCTATCACATGATGCCCAAGTGTGGCCTGGCTTGGCCAATGTTATCAGCAGCAGTAACACCTCCTTCCAGACAAGCCATCTAATCTCTCTTTTACCCTGGTGCAGACACGTGGAGAATCAGGCAGGTCCTCTTTTCCCCCTCTGCTGAAATGGCGATGGGCAAGAATGCAGCAGCTCTTCTATGCTTCGCAAACACTTTGCTCCCAGTGTTAATCATACAAATAAGCTGGAGCATCATCCGTGGAAAAAATACGAGATAAACTAGGAGGAACATTAATCTTAAACTATGCTGGAGGCAACCCTCTCAATTACTCTTCTTTCTCAACTGCTTCCTTGATATCCACAGCTTCTTTGGTAACACCACCTCTTCCAACTGGAAATCCTTCTCTGCTTGCAATGTCTCCTTACGAAAGAGAGCTGCTCCTATAAGTGTTTTTGTAGAGGATGATTTAGGACTGCTATCCTCTCCTTGATTAATATTCACACAATAGATGTAGTAAATACCTGAACAAACATTTCTATGGTCAATAAAGAAGAAAAAAAACCTTATCATTTTGCTGATGGATGCTTCCTCCAAGAGATGCCAGCTGGCACTTTTGGGTGTTTGGAACAACTAACTGATTGCCCTTGGCTCTTCTTTTACTCTTGGTAGTGCTTTGACAAGCCTGAATTTTGCTTTAATGTTGGTTATTTTGGGGTCATTTCTTTGACTGTCACTTGGGAACTGTTGGTATTTCACTTTTTGCATCAGCTGTTTCTTAGTGATTCATGGTGGTATCACCAGGCTCCACATGTACTGCTCCTTACTTTGTTATGCTTTAGCATCATCATCTTTACCTGTTTGTCACCACAGACCTGCTTGTCTCTCTCTATCAGGAGCCTCAGATATTTTCTTCCATCTCTCCTCAGAGCAAATAATAAGAGATCCCTTCTCCTCCCCTCTTCTCTCAATCTTTCTGTTCTATCCCACTGCCTTCAGAGGCCCTCCTGTCAAGCCAGCATCCTTCTGGACATGGAAAAAACTTGGGTACCTCCTCTGTGTCAACTACTGCTAAGGATGTTGAGTAGCTGAAGTGCCTGTGAGTCAAATAAAAGGTCCACACCATCCCTAAAGATGAAGCCAGCTTTTCTCACAGCAGCAGGGGATTAACAGCAAAGCAGTTTAGATATGGCTTTCTACCTTGTAGTACATGGAATTAACACAACTGACGTGGCTGACCAGCATTTTACTTGCTGGATGCATTATCCTCCCTTACATTTTTCTTTATGGAGCCTTTGAGTTAACAGGATAAAAAAACCTGTACTGTCAGAAATTTTGAGGTAAAATAGGCAAACCATTCTGAGAGAGGACTTCATGGGATTGTCTGACATCATTCTTCAGCTCCTGCTGAAGAGGAAATACTCAGCTGTGAAAGATAATAGCGCAAATAAGTCCACATGCAAAAGCAGTTCACTATATGAAATTCTCTGGAATTTCCTGTGTGTTACAACTGTTCAGAGGCTTCCGTAATGAGAATGAGAAGGCTGTGAAGAGGTGGGCATATAAAGAGCTAACTTTCTGAAAAGTGATCAATTTAAATGCATCTAAGTGAGTAATTCTGTTCCTACAGTTTAAGTACAGTGTATGCAAGGAAAGCAAACTGCCCTCTTCACTCATGGAAAGTAAGGTGGACCTGTTGAAGACTGCACAAACTGCAGTCACATTTAAGACCAGAGAACCACCACAAAGGGTATTCTCCAACCTCTGGAGTGACCACAGCTTCACCTGACTCCACTTGGATTTCTAAGGACCTCTGAAAAGTCAGATGAACAGTCTTGCTGCTTTAGTGAAAAATATTTATCACCCCACAAGTAAAAATGTTGGCAGAGATTTCTGGTCTTTTCTACAAATACGTATTTTCTGCTTATTTCAACCAAAATCAGTTCACCATAAATTATCTATCTCAGAGATGAGTAAACTGATCAGTATGAAGGGGGTAACTGCCTTGTTAAGGACAGACAAGAGTTAGCATGGCTGAAAATTGGTATCTCACTTCAAGCACCACCACGAGCCTTCTCCCCTCTCCAAGTTCTCTTTCTTACAGCTCCACGTTCAAAAGGAAAACTGGAAAGGGAGCTGAAAGATGTGGGACTCCAAAGGAAAGTAATTTATTTTACAAAACAATCCTGAAAAGGCTGGCCAAATGTTCTCACGCTTTATTTAGATACCAGAATGTGTTGCATCCATTTTCAATCCCCCAAACCGAGATAAAGCACAAAAAATAATTGAGAAAGTAAAAAATAAGTGGGTGGCAACAAAACGGCTGAACTGACAGCCTGGCAAGTTATCTTAATCAAGTGTTATCGTGGCAACAGAGCAGACCTCTGATTTTTTGACTCATGTCACAAACTGCACTCTGACAGTTCTGTTGAGAACTCCTTTTTCCACTGACAAGCTCTTGTTTTCACAACTGGAAGAAAGGGGTGACCAGAAGTTCAAAATTCAATGGTCTAAAAATGCATGACTAAAAATGCTTCAAAGGGCAGCAGTGAAGAATGTTCGGAAATTAAAAGCCAGGTTCCTCCAGCCTTGACGACTCCCCAGTTCCCAGTGCCTCTGCTTAGCCTTGCCCACCACACACTCCTGGACCTGCTCTCCCAGCTGTTACAACCTATTGCCTTGATTTTAGGTCTAAGGCACACACAGATAAAAATATTAAGACCTTGCAAAGACAGGGGAGAAAAAAAATCCTCCCAAGATCTTGTGACCTTCCCTAACTGAATGGTCCACGTGCATTTGGTTGATGCATAAAGACCATGCACTACATCTCTTACATGTCCTTACCACTCCCATTCAGGAAAATGATGAGGATTGCAGAGGGAAGAAAGGCCATTTCAACAAAGTAATCTTGGTCATACATCATGATCCTTTCCAGCCAACTCCAGGCTCTTAATTTAGTCATGACAAGCGATGCAAAGCACATCCTTGTTGTTCCTCTCTCAGCTCGCTGTAGAGATATCCTACAGTGACAACATTCAGAACAGAAGAGTAGTAACACTTAAGCAGAAAAAATCTGGACTTAGCTCCTGCTTGGAGTTCTAACTTCACTTTCAAGTAAGAGTTAGGTGCCTAAGTACTTGGTTAGAGTACAATACATTTACTCTACTACACCTAGTACCCCAAATAACTGTAATTTCATTGACCACTGTTTCAGCACTGGAAAGTAAAAAGTCTACTACTCTTTTTGTATTGGTATGTAATACGTTGTCTACCTGTAAAGAAAGGATTATATTACTGAAAACAACACAGGGTAGTATGGTAACTAAATTATTCTTTTTCTTTTTTTTTTTCCCTTCCTGTTCTTGGAATGTGAAATTGTTGAGACATCCCTGCCCTTGGTATACATCCAGATTTCAGTGAGATTCAGTGCACAGAAGAATAGCCATAAATGCACAGTAATATCTGGTGCAGCATAACAAAAAGAACAAACTCTTTTTATTCTCCCCACAGGCTGTGCCCATGCACCCACGGATCCTCCGTGCTCTGCCACGGAGGAGTTTTCTCCTGTTTAATGTGGCTGTTCCCAAGGGGGAAATCTTCACTGCGCACGTTAAACAAGGCAATGGATATTTTGCAGGCTGTACAATATGTATGCTTTTTTTTGCCTTTTTATACCATGTAGTCATGGTGAGCTGTGCAAAGGGATGTTCTAGGTCGTCTTAAACTTGTGCTCTCACTTTCCCTCTAACATTTAAAACAAACAAAAAGACACTGCTACTTGAACAAGGTCAGAGAGGTCTTCAGATGGTCTATTTCCTCAGCCTGCCTCTGGCTCCGCATTGCTTTGCAAATCAGATGCTAGATATATTTTGATTAGTTTGTACTTTAATGGATCATGTACAAAGAGTCCACCCTTCACATCATAGCCATTAATTTTTTCTGGAGCCTGATGGAAAAAACAGGTAGAGGTTTGTGTGTGTGTGTGTGCACGCGCGCGCCAGCGTTTGCATGTGTGCTGATTGAAAAGTGATGGATTATTTTCATGTGGTAAGAAACACAATGTTTTCTTTAGCACAGCAGGATATTCTGTTTGCAAGGTCTAACAGTGAAATATTATGCATATCTGCAGCTGGCCCACTGCCAAAAACCAAACAGCAGAAATCAGAAGAGATTTTGAATCTGAATCTTAAAAAACCAGTACAGCCCTACAAAGCAACTAATGAGCCATTCAAAACAGAAAAGCATTTGTACTAATGTATGATTGCTGTCATATATGTCAGCATTTAACAAAATAGTAAATAATTATTCATTTAAATGTTACCTTGAACTTCAATTTAAAATATAAATATATTTCCAATGTCTTCTACTTCAGTGCTGATACGGGTTAATTTACTTCAGGTCATGATAAATAAAGTGAAATATTTCCCAAGCTCAAAGAAGCAATCACTTAAGAAGCAGGTACAATTTAAACCAAAAAACCAAATAGCATAACCTCAAGCACGTGTACATGAGAGCTGTAGCACACCAACCAAGAATTTACTGAACACCAAAATGTTTCGATGTGCTTCATTCACCTCTTAGGAAAGAGGATGGGGCTGTGTGTAACATTCATCCAAAGGGAGCTGGGCTGGGGACCACTGGAGCTAGCTGGAGTTTTGTTGGAGTAGATGATGCAAGCATTCCCCTTCAGAAATCAGACTTTGAGGCCTTTTTTTAGTGCTAAGTCAAGTTAAATAGGATGGGAGAAATACCAGAGTAAAGTCAACACTGTTTCTTACATATATAATTCCTGCAAAAAGTTCACACAAGGTTGGCAGACTGGGATCCCACGGCGCACACACAATTATACCTGGCCAGGATCTTACAGATTGTAAACTTGCAAAACCCCATTTAATTCCAGGTGACTTTCTTCCCACCATTCTAGGGTACTCTTTAGGACAGTTTTGCTCAGTTATAAGACAGAAGACTCTTATCAGATACTTCTCTTTAATTCATTGTAGGGTAGAGGACTGATTATCAGCATTTTGGTGGCGACTGTAAGGAAAAACAACTCTTCCCTTGGTAATCCTTCTTAACATCTGTGTGTATTCCTTCCTTGGCTAATTTATTGCACTTGAGCAATTATTAGATAGCACTGGATTGTGCGTGCAAATGAACATGTATGTCTGTGTACGTGGACACATGAAGATGTTACTGACTGATGAGCACGTCCTTCTGGCAAATCTCACTCCAGCCTCACGCTTCCATGGTGCATCTTTATTTCCACTGCACCCCTTTTATCGTTCCATCTTCACACTGGGCTGCAGAAAATGCTTACAGTACTAGACAGCTTATTAAAAACAGGCTAGCGGTTTTATCAACACAGTTAATATTCTAGGAGCAAAAGATTTAGTGCCAGGACACAATCAGTGTTTGGACTGTTAATATGGACTGTGGCATTCTGAAAAAGGAAAACCTGGGAACTCAGGAAATGTGCTTAATAAACTTCCAAAGTAAATTACATCTATTTTTATAATTTGATTTTTTTTTTTTTAAGAAAGAACAAAGCCTACTAGGAATTTAGAAACCATACTGGTAAGACACAAAGATTTTTGAGTACTTTTGAATATAGAGCTTATCATTTGCCCTGTTGCATTTCTTTTGATACGTTACCTCAGGACATGAAATCATTAGAAACTGGTTTGAAACAACCATTCCCACCCAAAATACAGGTTCCACCAAGTCATGAGTTGCCATTTTCCTCTGGCAGGATACATGACTATCAGGAATTTTCTGCTGAAGTTTCCACTGAGGATTTTCATTGTCATATTCTGATACACAGAAGTTGACTGGCACATCTTTTCAAAACCTTTCTCGTTTTTTCCAAACATAACTAGCATATAAAAAGAACCATAATATGTATTATGGGAAAGCAGCACAGTGATATAAAAGTCTTCCATACTAAGAGCAGACGGAAAATGGTAGTTATTATTAATTTAGAAAAACAAAAGAGCTACCCAGCATTTCAGTAATGTGGCAAGTTGTGTGCTATTGAGGGAAAGAGGATTTTATAATTGGATTTTAGAGTAATTTAGGAGACGAGATAAGCTGTAATGGTTGCATATTAGAGGTTAAAACTACAGCAGAAACTCATAACGTAAGGGTTCATTGCACTGAGGAAAACAGAACAAAGGAAAGCAACAGAGGAGCAGCCTGGTGTAGGTGGCACCCAAGGTGAGTATGGGCTATGGGAAACTGGGGGGCTTTTCTATTAACACCCACTTAGACAGGTATCAAGCAGCATTCCTTCCCTTCAAGACCGGCTTCTTTAAAAAAAAATAATTTATAACATATATATATTATCAGCATCTATTAAAAAAGGGTAGGGATGTTACTTCCTGAAGCCAGGAATGTCTTGGCTTTAGGAGAGTATGACAGTAATGACATGAAGCATTTTCATCTTCCTCAATAATAATGATGGCCAAAAAAATACCATAATTCCACCAAGCCTGGACATAGCACAAAACTTGTGCACAAGGAATCAATGAATTCTTGGGCACAGCAGCTCTGGAGGGTGGAGCTGCCTTTCCCTGCTAATTCTCCCCTGAGCAAATGGAGCCGGAGTCCTCTCCCTGGGGGCCTCTTGCTCCCGGCAGACCCTGCAGCTCCCGCCGGCTCTGCTGCTGCTTCCTCCACCTTCTCCAAGAGCTGAAATTCTCCCCCCGTCTCCAGCTGTCAAGTCAAAACTTGAACCGACCCAATCTCCAGAGCCTCTGCAGCTCTGGCTGGGGCTGGAGCAGGCAAGGAAGGCAGGCAGTGCTTTGCCAGTAGTGAGGAAGGAGACAAGGAGCAGAGGCCACAAAGGCTAGGCCTTCAAAGTCATGTAGAGTAGAGCTGAGACAAGCATCAAGGATCTATGGCATGGCCACAATGTCTAATAATTCATTATCCAGCACATTCTGTGACATGGCTGCCACGCCAGCATAAGGAGAGGCCCACCAGTTGTGGCATCCAGACAGATCCAAAACTAGTGTCTTCCTAGACCTCTTTAGGAACATTAAGAAGCCATTCAAGCTTTCTGAACCCTGTGAGATAAAACAAGATCCCACACTAGTAATCCTTTCTGGAACTACTGCCTACCTCCAAGTCACCCAGGAGAAGAAAGCCTGGTTGATACCGTGCCTAGCAAGACAGAATCTTGATCTAAGTCGGCACACCTGGGTGCAATGCAAGTGAAAGGCAGCTGTTACTTTAAATATAAGCAGCTACATCCATGCAATCTGTTGTGTATCAGCTCAGTCAAGTCCCATTATTTTGTTGGGGAGGGGGAAGAAAGGGAGATATATTCTCCAGTGTTTCTCCAGGCAAGGAAAGGTAGGAGAACACACACTTTCAGTTTCTGTCCCCAGACAGATTTGGCTGCGGAATGGAACAGCGTGACCAGGTTCTCAGCAGTGACAAGCGAACGTAGGCTCAAGATCAGTTGCTTTATATTAAATGAAGACCAAGCCTTGGATTTTTCAAAACCAGGTGTCTAATTTTTTGGTGAGACTTTGCCAACATTGAGATATTTTATGTTTGCCAGCTGCCAGTCTCTGTTTGGAAAGCACAGCTTCCTCACTTAGCGATGCAACTCCATAGGCATAGCAAATTATGTACACGTTTGGCAGGCAGCTTTGAAAAAAAAAAAAAAAAGAAAAAGAAAAAAAAAGGATGTATTCCGTGCCAAGACACACGAATACTTCCAAAAATACAGTAGTTTATCAGAAGACAACAGTTTCCCCTCCAAGGGTTTAGCTGGGGAATGCTCACCTGAGCAATCGAAAATCTCAACCTAGAGCCAAAAGTCACAAAAAAAAAAAAAAAAAAGTGCATTATTCTGCACAATGAATTCCCGTGCTGAGGTTTCTCCCAGCAAACAGAGCAACCATCTCTCTCCAACTGGGTAAATAACCCAAGCCTTCAGGAAGCAAATTCTGTTTAGAGAGTGCGTGCTCTCTATCGCTGCCCTTCTAATGAAGGATACTTCAAAGTTGGAGGCTTCTTAGTTACCAGTGCTTGGCTACCCCCTGCTGGGCTGCACCGTTTCAGACCTTTCTGTGCCACCATCCAGCAGCAGCACAGCCCCAGGCACTGCACCTCAGTCACCGGGATGAGCTTCCTAAATTAAACCAGGCTCCCAGGCTTTACGCCTGTGCTCAATACTGAAAAATGACACAGCCTGAGATTAAAGGGATGGCTGATTATTGCACTGCTAGTGTCTATTTTTTATATGATGTGTGGATTTCTCATAGACGTTCCCCAAATTCTAAATCAGTCCAAATAATCTGATGAAAGTGTTACACTGAGATGCCAATAACTACACTCAAGAAGCAAACAACCCACAAACATCCAGAAAACCAAAGATTTTCCTAGTAAGTATAAAACTCTGAGGCAGCAAATTTCGTTTCTAATTTTATATAAATTGGATGAGCGCATCTGAAACACTTTGCTCAGAGTTTGCTTTAAAAGCATTCCTCAAATACAATTCAGAATAGAAATTCCCAGTATGAAACCCTTATTTATGGATTCTGTAGATAAATTAAAACAGGAAAATGTGCTGCAAGATATGTTCAAACAACTAATAGTTCCTGTAAACCAAAAGTATATTAAAAAATACATAAGTGAAAAGAAAAAGATTAGTTGTTTTAAGCTATAACACAGCTGCATGCAACAAAAGCCAGAAACATGTAAAATTAAATTGGATTTGGGGGCGGGGGGAGTGTGCAATGGGGTTAAGTTTACTAGTAATTCAAATCCTTTTTTTTCCAAGTTGCAAAATGTTGTTACTGACACATTTTTCTCATTCTGTTTATTTTTGCAGACAAGGCAGAAAAGAAATTGACATTTGAACTATATAAACAGGGGCTGCATATGCCAGCTTCAGGCTCTCGCTCAGCTTCTATGTAGCACAAGGGTAAAAAAAAAGTCAAATATCTCCTCAAACATTTATTAGTGTCAGATAAATAGTAAAATTCTATTTACCAACGGATTAATAAAGGCTGAATTAGTCTCTAACCTCTTTTGATTTTTAAATGCTGCTAAGACACTGGCACCCCTTGTTCCTTTATCTAAATACCGCATGTGTAGCAAACAAACATTTCCCTTGTGTTCAAGCAGGAAAAGGGAAGAAGTTTTCATTAAATAGAGTTGTAAAGGGATCGTATTACTGGAGTAGAGTCACATCTCTCTGCTCAACTGTTATCCTTTATGCTGGCTGTCCTCTGCAAGAGGAGAAGTGGCAGTGGCAGGCTTTGGGGAGGGAGGGGGGGACTGGCTGGCAGTCAGCAGGGGCCCTCAGCTAAAGGGGATGGGTTATAGTCTGTGCTTCTCAAAATCTAGACACCTTTCTTTTTTTTTCCCCTCCTATATTTAGTTTCTGGTTTGCTCTCAGGATGCCTAACCTTTGCAAAGTTTCACTTCTGAAAGGAGTGAAGCACAAAAAATAGCATTTCAAAGCTACAGGACAGCAAGGGATAGAGGGATCCCATCCTTTGGCTGCCACTGTTGATGGAGCCTTTGCTTCATTCCAAATGGCCTTGCCCTTGCGGTGGACCTGCTCACCATTTCTTTGAAAACAGGAGGCATTTATCCAAAACCAGGCCCAGGACCAATCACTAACCTGACAAGGTTTCCACCCAGCTCCAGCCCAAGCTTTGCCTCTTGTTTAGCACCAGCCATACACTGCTGGAGAAACAAACAGGGCCTTGGAACCATTCAGCCAGAGAATAATGCTGGTGTTTAGTGCAAAAGTGGATGGAAGAAGAGTATGTCTGCTCCCCATGGGCTGCAGACCAGGGAAGGAAAGGATGGACATCCCCACTCCATCCCGTCCTGCAGTCCTGGCTCCCAAGGGGCCAGACCTGGAGGAAACATCCTTTGTGCCCAGGGATGACACCACACTTTATCATCAAGCTTTTCCTGAGGGTTTCTGGATCTCGTGCCAGCAGAAAGCCAGGAGTAGACTGGATCCAAAGCTCAAAGCTAAAAAACACTCATGGTTTATCTATACAGTCCTTAGGCCTGCATCCAGCCTTAGTTGTCACTGTATGCCCTCATCTTCCTCATGACAGCTCATCTTTACTTTTGCATTTCTCTTCCAGCTCTCCCAAAAGCCACCTTTCCTACGCCAGCCTATGCCCTGGTGGCTCTTCCCAGCTTTCTATCATGACTTTTAACAGCCCAGTCCTGGGTTTCCAAGATTCCACATGCAGCTCATTTTCTTACAGGCTCAAACTGCACAGATCTTTCCCAGATTTACATTAAAACTCTAACTAACGTCATCTCTAACCTTAGTTGCCCCTCTGTTAGTCTGCTAGTCGAGTTTCTCCTCAGCTTCTGTCCTAACTCTCTTGCAGACATCTTTTTCTGGAAGGTGTTAAAATCTTCTCCGATCTGTCAGGCACTGCATAGCCACCCCACTCACATCCATAGCTCTCTAGATTCTCTGATGAAATCTCATCACTGCTTGGGAGGGTACATCTGTGTTAACACCTGTGAGATGCGTTTGCTCACTGCCCTCCTTGCAATAAGTGAAGAACACAATGGCCAGGCAGTTTGGGAGAAACAGGAGAATCCCAGGTATTATTCCTGCACACAGGAGTTATTTTCAGCAAAGGATAGAAGCAGAGGAAGAATATGAAAGATGTGCAGAACATACTGGACATGAGGAAAGAGAAAGAGAGAGGAGCTAACACAAAAACTGGCTACTATGGATAAGGCAACAGTCTCAAGTTTAGATCCTAAAGATTTTAGTTCAAACATGAAATGATTCAGGCTGGAGTATAAGCAGAACAGATGTTCCAAGAGAAGCCACCACTACTCCTCTACTCCCACTAATGTGTCCCACTGCAAATTGTGACAGGTATCACCACAGTTCCCAGCAAAATCAATGGCTGGCGGTGACATGATTCATTCCTGGTTTGAACATCTGGCTGGAATTTTACGCATACAAAGCCTGTGATTTGTACAAACAATTACTTTAGAGGAACAAAAATCTTTGCAATTCACCATGTCATAACCAAACCATCTGTCCAGCAGGCCACTATGGGATCATGTGGATGGAACAGAAGGCAGAAGGTGGCCCATTTTGTCCAGTATGTTTGGTTCAAGAGATCTGCTGTGGTCTTGCATCATCGATAACAGGAGTCTATTCACATTACAATGTAAATTCATTAGAGACCAAAGTTTTTCTGCTGCCCACCGGGTTATGTCCATACCTTAACAGTCAAAATTGTCAACAAAACAACCTGGCCATTGAAGCTCTGTTTACCCTACTAAATAAAGAAAATCAAGAGAGCTGAACACAAGAATTGGTATTTGATGTGTAAACCTGGATGCTGCATGTACGAGTGTTACTAATAACATTCCTTCATTTCTCAAAAAAACTGGAAGCATTGGATATAAGAAACTGCTGTTTCTCTTCGCCACAGAGAAGGCAAATCCCAGAACATGTATGTTCAAGTCAAATCAAAAGCGTTTAGATCCTATCACAAGTTCAGTTCCTTACATGAATGTGAGTAACTCACTGTACGTTCGGCACTCTTGCCAGAGCAAATTAATGTTGAAAGCTGAGACATGAGAGACACCTTCCTCAGCCAAGTTGTGACTCCCCTTGCCTAGAGCATACAGTGTGTGGCATTTCAAAGGGTCTGCCCCGCAGAGTGAGCTTTGCTGGGTTGTGTCATCTTCCATGAGAAAACAAAAAGATGAATGGCCAGCCACACAAATGTATCCCTTGCTGAGAAGGCAGCCTTTTACATGCACTATGTCTTCTGGTCCCCCTCACTTGGCAAAGCACAGGCTTAAAATATAATCTGCTGAGTTTGTCCTCAGATAGTTTTAACATAAGTCAAATAAATGCAGAAAACAGGGTGACCTTAATTAAAAGGCTATTTACATTGTATCTCCTGCCCTTACAGCAGGACGAGATGCACCGATTTGTGTTAGACACTTGTGGTAGATATCTGTATAAGCTGCTCTCCCAAATCTCCAGTATGGATTTGGCAATTTACCCAGACAATTTGCTACACCACTTAGCTGTGCCTACACTCCTTGGAGCACCTTGTGTTGGCTACGAAAAGATTCAAAAAGGCTTAGGGGCTAGTCCAACAGGAAGAGCAGGAAAGGTCAAATCAAGACTGTGTCCTAGTTGGGCAGAATGAAAGAGTATTCGTTATTTAATAATTATGTTATGAAAGCAAGTGAAGCCCCTGGGGTTAGCTCTGCGCTCCACTGTGCAAAGCTCTGCCCAGTGACAGCATTTCAGGTAATCAGCACATCCAACTGAGGAGACGTTTATCTGAGGGGATACAAAAGCAGCCTCTATCGTCTCTCCACAGACTCTTCAACACTCACAGCAAAGTGTAGGAACTATCTATATAATAATAACCTACATCTGTGGTTCACTGACCGACCACACGCTCTTCTGTGTGGAAAGCAGAGGTTGCTGCGCACGCAGCTGGCACCAGAGCAGAGGAGCTGCCCATGTTGCCCAAGTTTTTAGCTAGGACAGCAGAAAAACTCAGGGCGACTTCCATGAGAGTGCCAGAACTCAGTGAAAAACACAATGTACAGGAAGATTTTGTTTTTAACTTCATACAGATTTGTAAATTTAAGAGATCCTTTAGTATACCATAGAGTTATAGTCGTCTTTTTTTTTACCCACAAAACAACTCATTAAGAAGGTGTAAGATCTCAAGGATTTTTCTTCATAGATGTGGGTAATGCTGAGCCAGAAAGAGGTGCTTTATTTGCACTGTGCTCACCACAGAAGCAACTTCTGTCACATGTGAAAATCAGGAATTCCTCTTTTTGCCCTACTCCCACACTGGCCGGCACATGAGCAAACCCGCCAAGAGCAATGTGTTGTCTGATGTCATTTTCATCTTCCAAAATGACTTAGTCTGACTTTTCATGCCACTCGCAATTTATTCCATGATGTGCACAAAGGTTTATATGAGCAGCACCCCTCTCTAAGGCATTGCAGCTAATACCAAAAAAGGCTTCGACTCACCCGAGTTTGGAGGCCTGGCTGCGGAGCACAAGTTGCTGTGAGATGGTATTTCCAAAGGGCTGTCCTTCAGGAAGCCGAGGGATGTTGTGTTGCCCATAACTCCAGCAAGCAGAGCAGGCAAGATTACTAACTGGGTAGCAGGGGTTTTATACTTGTGTACGCAGCCTGAAAAAAATATTTTTTTCTTCTCTTTTTTCTCATTTTTTTCAACTAAGACCCCTGCAACCCCTAATGAAAGCTTTTCTATTGACATAGTAACTGAAGAGTACACTTTAACTTACTCTTTTTCCAAGAAGCAGATGTCTTTTCTTGTGAGAATTGGCATATTTTTACCCTTAGAATGATCTCTGCTTTTATATGCCTAATTAAATTTTAGCGGTCCCTTGCTTAAATAAAGATTTATTAGCTGTTAAAATTGTAGCATAATTCTTCTGCCACCTACATGCTATCCTTTAGCATATTTACAAGCAGACTGGCTTATCCACTACAAAAAAAGGAGGATGATTTAACATTGTTATGTTATTGGTGTCAATTACTAAACTTCAGCCTCACACTAAAGCTTTCTGAAGATACTACTACTGAACTCAAAGCTTTCAAAACACCCCAAGAAAGAAAAGCTGTGAGTCTCTTTGAGATCAAGTGCTCAAAACAGTTCCACTAACAGAATTAATCCATAGATTTCAGCCCCATGTTTGGACTTTTCCACTGCCATGATATGGGCTAATATGTCACCAAATGGAGAAGGGATCGAGGGAAATTTTTTAAGGAGCTGAAATTTGCATTATCAGAAGCACCTACTCATACACTGCTTCTCATTTCTCTTTGTGCTTGAGAAAGACAAAGCATGGATGTAGTATCTTTGCACACAAATTTATATATACTGACAGAAAGGCAACAACAACACAGTCAAGTACCGTGTTTGCCAAACTATTGGAAATAACTTCTTTATAGTTCTGGGGTTTGGATTGGAGTTTTTTTAAAAGCTTGGTTCTTTATTTACCAGGATTAGAAGATCAGTGTTTTGTTGGACTTTCATTAGTTTTACTTTATTACAGTCCTGCTTCTAACATATTTACATCCCAGGGAATATCCTTTTCACCAAGCTGTAAGCCCTTGCCTCCCTGCCCTGTATGCTGACATCTTTGCACCTTGTAAACACCACTACTACAAGCAATTGTGTTCCATGTGTTTGTCAGATTGCATCAGGAGCACTGAATTTCATCTTCCTTCTACAGTTCTAATACTGTCCAGATAAAACTGAAGGCTTTTGGTAATTTCAGCTATACTTTCAGTGCAAGAAATGAGACACTCATTTAATTTCACCCTTCTAGGTCAGCATCTCTAAAAAGTCACAAAAAGCAGGCCACCCCAAAAATATGCAATATATTATTGTCATACAGTTGGCCTCACAAATAAATCAGCATACAAAATCCCTTCTTACTGAAATTTGTCACAGTAAACATCAGAAGCTGTAAAGTGAAACTAATAGGAAAGTGTCTTTTTGTCTAATTTGCATGTGTGAACAGACACACAGGCACACACACCACAACCCCCCATCTTCAGCTTGGACTTTTCCATATATGTGCTACGTCGGAGAGTAAATTGCTACAGCCAAGATGCCACCAAAGATAATGACAAATCTGGAACAGACATGAGTGAAAAAGCCTGGAAAACTTCATTTTTATATTAACATTTTTTTAATATCAAAATATAGTGTCCTTTTGCCTTGCACTCTTAATTATGGCTGCTGATAGCACCTTTGTTTTTCATGCATGTATTTCAAAGTCTATACGAAATATTAAATGCATTTACAGGATACTACATGCATATACACAAGACATCTGAAGCCCTCTGCAGTCACCCAGTGATGTTGGAACGATGGCCATGGGCAGCTCTGATCACTGCTGGGTGAGTGGGGCACCCTCCACACCCAGCACTGCTCTGCAGGCAGCCTTTGGACAACGCACAGACCCATCCTGGATGCTTGGATGTGGAAACCCCTGCCTGATTTAGAGGGCAGCCCACATCCATGCTCCAGACCAGGATTTATCTTCGGGAGCCAAGCTGGCCACATGCACTGGGATCTGAACTGACCTGAGGCCACTTCTGGACTCTCTCTGGCACTACCTTCAAGTGGAAGACTCCAGGGGCGGGGAAAGTTAAGTCAGCACCACTACCAACAATCCTTATTTGGCTAGTTCAGGGAATGCAAAATTCCCTGTTGAAGAAGTGGGGAAGAGATCTGAAGACATTTTGGTATTTAAAGTGCTAAGATTTGCAGAGAGCCTTACTCAGAAAACATCAAATGGAGCAACTCTTGGAAATCAGTCAAATGAGGAGGATTAAGAAGTCTCTAATTCTACTTTAGTTTTCTTTCTCTCTTTTTGAGGTACAGGTAACAGTATCTATTCAAGATGTGTATATAGTGGCATGCAGACAAATTATCTTCTTATATCACCATCTACAAAATCACAATGGCACGTTTATCCAAAAGAGTCCTCCGAAATAATTGTTTCTGTAAAGAATTATCTTTCTGTACCATCATGGCTGCAAGGTAGAAAAATATTCATGTACTTCCAAGCATAGACAAAAAAGCAACAGTATCTCCCTAACAACAGTTTTGTCTTTTAATATCACTGCGCATATTTCATCACTTATGAGTTGATGTTTCAGATGCCAAGAACACAGGAAAAGCGACAGCATCAAGGTAAACCAGCAAATATTTATATAATTTGTCCTTGCAAAAGACTTCTAACGGAAGACCTCTGCTGCTCAGTGGCCAGGGTGGGATTTTCCCAGGAGTCATCCAATTTCTAAGAAATACCACAGGAATTATCACTGAAGTCCTTTTAATTGTTTTAGAACAAGCAGTCTCTTCAGGAAGGGGAACAGTCACGCTTCCTAATGGCAGTTCTCAGACCTTCACTGAGTTTGTGCCTTTAGCATCTCACCAGTACAATGTACCTGTGTCAACCACAGCACATGTGGCTGCAGCACTGGCTGTCACATGTACCTGGTAGCTGCATCCATCCTGTCATATCAGACTGCACATCCTCCTCTTCAGCTTGCTAGACACACCACTGCTGCTTGCAACGGTCATGGAAGCTACACAACATCACAGACTGGACAAGGGTGAGAGTCCTTCTTGGGATCTTCAAAAGCAAAGCAAACCAACAAAACAATCAAAGCACACCACCATCACTCACCCAATACCTTCCATACCACCACCTCCTCAAAAAAAAACACCCCAAACCAACAAGCCCAAACTCAACAACTCTCAACATTGAAAATGAATCAAATGTAAGCAGATGGAACTTTATTTTCCCCTATTTGCAGCTGGCCTGGCTGGGTGTCTCTGAGAAGTGTGAGGTCCTCCCTCCAGTCTGAGCACATAGAAACCTTCAAGCAGAACAGGGTCACACTATGTTGACATTAAGCACCTTAGCAGATAGGAGGAGGACGACTCTGGTTATTCATGAAACTCACATGGGATTGAAGGAATGACACAGAGAAGGACTGACAACAGGTACAGGGGAAGAAAAGAAAGAACAGAAAGCAATGGAGGAGACTGGAGGACACAAATCATGGTGGTCCTTAACCAATGCAGTCAATGCTGTTCCATATTGATGGAACTACAGTACCAAGTACACAAGCACAACAGAGACATGGGTACATAGGCACAGTTCACACTTCAACTCAGTAGGGAAAACCAAGATTTTTCTCCCAGCGTTGTCCCAAAAACCACGCTAAGGAAAGGAGATGACAACTGAACAGCTTCACCAATCAACCATAACTAAAAATGGACTTTTACTGCTGCTGATGGAGTCACATCACAGAGGACTCAAAAGGGTAAAAAAGATGGACTGCAGGATACACCCCTTTTCCATCCACCCATAAAATCCCATTGTATGTACCCCTTCTGCCTGCTTTATGAATGTAGCAACAGGAATAATGACTGTGTTCTTAGATTTTGTTCAGAAGAATGAAATCCTCAAACTTTAACATCATTACATCTAAAACACTCATTTATTTGTGGTGCAGTGTCTTGTGCAATGAACCACAGAATGTGTCTAAAACCAACCCTCCAAATATCAATCCTCCAGTAAAAGTCTCATGTAGCAACCTGGGGACCCTCCCACGAGCTTGTAAAATGACATTAAGTGACTTTTTGAAGGAGTGAAGAAGAAGAGAAGAGCTGCTGCTGGGACATTTAGTCTATCAAAACACAAATAATTAATGGTTGAAAACACTTTTTGTTTAATAATTGCTGTTCTTCATTAGTGTGAACCAAGGGCACAGACTATCTGAGACAATAACATCTGCACCCCATATTTCATTATCACCAAACTTCACATTTCACACAAAAGCATAGCTAGCAAAGCCTTACAGCTTTAATTAGTTTCTGCCATAGCTGTGAAGGTCAGCCAATTATTGTGTGTGAAATTTCAATATGAAGCGGCTGAATTGAAGACAGCATTGCAACATTGTGAAACTCTGCAATGCTGTAAATCTAGCATGAGAGAACCTTTTTTTTTTTTAAACACAAAATAACATAAATTAATCATCAGGTATGCACAGCTTCAAGGCTTATTGGCTAATTTAACATGTGTTAGAGGGGGGAAAAAAGGAGGTAATTTCTGATTGCGTCTTATGCTTTGCAGGGTTTTTTCTTATCAGTGTCACCAACCATGACAAAACACTTAGTTGGGTCCTCATTTCTACAAGGAAAACACAGCTTTTTGTGGGATTCAGAGTCCTTCTGTCAAAAGAAAACAATAGCATTGAGCAGATGAACTTCAACTGTCTAGAACGAGGGGGTTGGGATGTATAGCATGTCCTGAAATTGCAGGTCTTTCAAAGATCTTTCAAGTCAGGTTCCAAACACATGGTTGGCTTTTGAAAATACTGAGCCAGGTGCCTCATATGTATGTGGGTGTTTGTGTGTGAGAACATATACATAAGAATCTGGATTTAAACTATATATAAATAATAGACATCCCAGCTGGCACCAAGGAAGTAGCAAAGGACACAAAGTGATGCATCCTTTGGAGGACCCACCTCCTACCCAAGACACAGCCTCTTTGCACATACTATTCTTGCTAAAGAGCAGTAATTTATGTAGTGTGCCATGCACTGGGATTACACACATGCAAAAGGTCTAACCTGAACCTTGAATACACTCAAGACCAGCCTTACTCTCAAGTCTGACCAGTGGTTGTTCATTAAACAGGTATTTGTTTGCCCACCTCTGCATTTTTGTAATAGATTAAAACTCTTTGAGTAAATTTAATTGCTTTCTGTAGCAAACTGCAAGATCTTCAAAGATGCACTTCAAACTCATCCTTTTATTTGGATGACACACTGAAGTCAAATAATAATAAAGACACCACAGTTCCATACCTCTTAGTTCCAGAGAGCTAACAAATCCGGCTCTTGATTATAAATTTACAGGTGAGATTCATTGGGTTTCACTGGGAGGAACAAGGCAGGGAGTGAAGCTCAGGGAATGGATTTATTTTGTGCATTGCTCCTATGTTGAAGCCCTATTTTTCCAAATGAAATGATCCTGACAGAAAATATGTGCAAACTCATTTTTAATCTAGCCTGGGACGGCGCCGGCAGCTCCAGCGAGCACCATGGCTTCACTCATGTGGAAATACCTGCATGTTCATATGTATATATGCATATCACAACCAATTCCCCCTTCCTGTGCCCCATTTTCTCCTGCCATTGGGAGGACCAGGTAAGTGGTTCTGCAGAGTCTCTGCAGACAGTGCAGAACCAGTGAGCCTCTTTCAGACCCTCTCCTGGCTTTCTTCTTTACTGGCACAAAACATTCACAGCTACGATATGACTCACAGCAGCTATTGCCAAAGGGGGGTTTTTTTCTTTTTTTTTTTTTTTAAAAAATAACCCCTAGTATTAGATGCTCAAGAACGTTTACAGGCTCCTACATCAGTGCCCATATTTCTGGAGCTACCAAAACCTGCAATTTCTGGTTACCTTGTCCAGAGCATAGGTGCTGGTCTTCCACCAAAATAACAAGCCCCAACGTGTGTCTGTAGAGAAGCTGAATTAAATACCTGTACACATCATAGATTATTTAGACTAAAACCATCGCTGCAATAAAGATATTTTTCTTGCCTCTAGAATAATCCCTTTAACAAAACCCAGCTGAAAGAGACTGTGAAATAGTTGTTGGTTTGCTTTCTGCTGCACCTTTTCCAACTCCTCCAAATATATCCACGTGTGGAGAAAATATAAAAATAATAATTCTGTTTAGTTTGCCTAGACAGAAGAAGACCAATGCCTTCTAAACAACAAAGGCTCGGCTGGCTAGAACAAATACCAGAAGTAAATGAAAAACTAAATTAAATGTAAAGGGGATCCAAGTCAACCCTACAGGAGAAAAGGAAGTGATCACAGTCTCATAAGTTAAGAGCCAGATCTTTAATGTAGTGCCCTGAACTACCCTGCTCCAATCTCAGGATCTCACCAGTGCTTCAAAAGGGTGACTGGGCATTTGAATTCCACTTCAGCCACTGCCCAGAGCTCCTGGGACCTGAAACACCCTCCAGAGTCCTACACAAGTACATCAGTCTCTCTCTGTCTACACTGCTAAATGAAAACCTAAAATTAGCTGTGAATAGGTAGCTACATGTTCTTTAGTTTCCCTTCCTGTCTAATTAGGAGCATATTAACTTCTTTCTGTGCAGATAACTTGTAAGACGTAACAGGAAGGTATTTTCTTTTACTATTCATAGATTCATAAGCTAGCATAATAAAATCCAAGTTTGAATTTCTAGGCACTGCTTTTGTACTTATGAAACAAAAAGGACATTTATTGTCCTAGAAGTAAAATCATTTGTAAGTCCCAGACGTGTACCACCCACAATAATACAAAACACTCACTGAAAGCTAAAACGGCAAAAAATAGAGAAAGGTGAAATAATTAATAGCACCCAGAATGCTAAAGAAAATGTGTATTACCTAACACCATATTATATATATCCGCTCTCTTAAGAGGCATCAGCAAAAGGAAATAATGGAAATACATTGTTACTGATGAGTGGCCTAGAGCAGAATAAAACAGGACCACCTGAGTAAAAATCAACTCCAGAACGGAAGAGAAAACCAGCCCGACCATGCAGACCAACATGCATGCACACAGAGGAAAAACAAATTCTTGTTAGTGAAACAGACTGAAACCTGTCTTAGGTAGTCCACCCAAGGGAGCAGCAAAAATCAGTAGGCTGGCTGCAGGTGTCTTTAACTAAAGGTCAGACAAAACTGCAGGAGAAACCTCAGGGATCCCTTAAAGTGGTTCCCTAGGACAGTGGATGCCTAATGGAGGTGGGAAGTTGTGCAGGCTTGTGTTTATTATATATACACTAAAATATTAAACACGACAACAGCAGCTAAACTAAACCCAACATGCTCCGAGTGTGACACAAATCACCGTTAGACAATATAAACAAACACCTGACATGCACAAAGACTTTATTGCAAATCCCAGCAATTAGATCCATCCCCAGAGAGATGCCATCAGCTCCAGGAGACCACAACCCCTGGATGTGGAGCCCTACTTGGTTAAGGACACCAGAGGTGGGTGAGCTCCGAGTCAGCAGAGCCAATGGAAGCTGCTCTGGCGAGGAGAGTCTCCCACTTTTGCTCGCTCCACACTGGCCCTGCTCCAGCAGCAGCATTTCCCTCTAACAGGGTCTCCACTAAGCCCAAACCACAGGGGACAAGATCTCTTCCAGGCGGGCTTGCCAGCAGCAGCTGCTCCCAACCAAAGAGTCTCTCTCTGGAGAAAATGCTGTCTCAAAGCCAGCCGTGCTGCAAGAACAGTGGCTCCTAACATCAACGGTCTCCTTTCAAGAAGAAATACAGGGAAAGTCCTCACAGCCAGTCTCTTTCCAAAGGGAGCAGCTCACACATTAGCCCAATGAATAATTCCAGGCTGAGAGATAAAATATTTAAAGCGAAAAAAAGGCAAAAGATCTACAGAGTTCACAGTTTTCAAGCCAGCCTTCAAAGCTCACAAGCTCACTACCATTTGCCAAGTAGGATCAACACGAGGAGTGTGATTATAAGAATCATGAAAAATTGCACCACCAAATCAACAGGGACTTCAGAATTTAGCAAGTGCAGGAGCCAGTGGAGCCACTGAAATGCCAAGTTCAGGAACCACAAGCAGAAGTCCACCATGGTGCCATAATATAATGTATGGTTCAACTGATAGTCATTATATCACATGAGGAAAAAACATGGGAACTGTCATATTGGATCAGACTCATCTAGCAGGGATCCTCCTACAGTAGCCAAAACAAAAACCTTCAGCAGTTAAGCAAAGAAAATCCTCCAGTGAGCAGCCAGGGCCCAGACACTTTACTCTGGAAGCTTCTGCCTTATCCCACTATTCAGAGCATGTTCCAAAGCCCGAAGGTCTGTTTGCCCTCAGGGTTGTTTTTATCTCCATCTAATGTGAATGTGCAAGCCTTCATTCTACACAGAGACGTCTAAGCCTGATGTAAAAATTAAGCCTATGAGGATTCATACCGCCAATTTTCACCAGGTTACTTATGCACTGCCTATAAAGTATCTCTTTTAACCCATTTCTATCTGCTCTCCTTTTTGGAAGTAATTCTTGGTTCAGGTTTTTGGGGAAAGGTAAATAGGAATGCTTAATTCATCTTTTCTATACCATTCTACAAAAACAGGCCTAGTTGCACTATTCCTGTGAAAGAGGATATGGGTAATTCAAAGTTCCTCACTGTTGCTGCAGGCCAAGGGCACGGACCCAGACAATTGCTGTTGGATCAGCTGATGTTCAATAACTTGTTATCACTCACACCACCGAGCTTCTCACTTTCTGAAAAGCCCATTACAAACCTTGCAGTGAAGCTTCTGGCTAGCCAAAGATTTTCTGAAACCCAAATAACTTGTCAAGTGGGTCTTTTCTAACCATATTAAACCTACAGAAACTATGCCAACCTAAGCTAACATCGTGACCATCTATATTTTTTATAATATGGCCTTTAATGTTAGTTCAACCTATTTTTCAGGTACCAAAACAATACTTACTATCATGAAATTCCCTGGATCTCTACTGAAGCCTACTTAAATTACAGATAAACCTGAGCTACACTTTGTCTTCTGGTATAATAGATTACTTTAGCAAAGATTGCACTTTTCCCCCAGTGGTTCAGCTGCTCTATTTTAAGATCCTTCACAACTCTTAGGTATGTATTCTCTGATTATTTTCTACGCTTTGATTTATTGGCTGCTTGCTACATTTCTTCTGTTGACATGTCAATCAATGAATGGCTCATCTTTACTGGCTGAAAAGTAGGTATCTGCGCAAGACATTTGAAGAGAAGACAGAAGCTGCAAAATCATTTGACTTCTCTGCAATGTCCTTAACCTTCATAATTGTCTGGCAGGCTTCCTCCTTCACAGATACTTTGAAACTTTGAATTCTTTGTTGTTTGTGCTCACCTGATCAGACTTCTCACTATTTCTTTCCTGCATACAGTCTGGTTTCTACAAAGCTAGTTCTATTTTCTGAAGGACAGTTGTTTGCTGGAATTTAATTCTTCAGCTTTCATTAAGTAGGCATGCAAGATTTCATACAGCGTGCTTTGAAACAGCACAACTTTGACTAAGCTTTCCAAACTGTTCCTCCCCAAGATGTCAGTTCGAGCAGCTTTATCAAATGTTGGAAGTATCCTCATGCCTTGCTGGCCTCTTCCACCCTTCACCTCCTGCTCACCCCCCTAAGCCTACAGCTGGGGACAAAGCTACAGGGTGCAGCCTGGGCAAGAAAGGCGGATGTGCACAGCTAGAGCTCCTCGTGTTACATCACTCCCATCAAAAAAGAAAAGAAAAGAAAATTCTGTTTCTGATCCTCGTTTTTTGTGAAGATACAATCAGAAATATGAGCCATGAGTGGTGACTGAATGCTGTCTGCTCATGCCTTGAAATGTCTGGCAGAATGAGTTGTCACATGATTTTTACTCATTTTTATAGCAAGTCTTTCTCCTTTGATCTAGTAACAATAGACATTGGGATGCATCAAGTGTTTCATGTTCATTCCAGGCTCTCAATCATAAAGTAATAAGGATTTTGTTTTTTAATTCTTTTTAACAACTTCTTCTTCTGCGGTATACTGTCAACACCTTGTCCCTCTAAATCTGGACGGTTTTGGGTGGCTCTACTGGAAACGTGGGAAGACATTTTTCCTACCCTGCTCCCAGTCTCTAGCTGTGCCACTGTATTTTATCTGGGCCGTGCTCCAAAAGCCAGACTTCAGCCTAAAATCCCTGGGCAAATATGCCGTGCACGCTTCAGCATTTTGCTGAACATCCCTGCTCTGTAAAGCAGCACACCAACGCCTCAGTGGCAGTTTTACGGAAGTCCACAAGGAAAGCTGTGTCTGAGAAGAGAATAGCCCTAATGGAATGACCTTTACTGGGACTTGACACCTGCTACCTTGTAAGCTTCTTACACACACAGCTTAATCCACCTGGAGGCTTTTTTGCTTGATGGAAGGTGATAAAAAAGCTCTTAGACTGTAAGCTCTGTCTTAGATTCAAAGCATGTAGGCTCCTTGATATTCTGAAGCTTAGGGCACACAGAGGGGAAAAATATTTCTTAGTTCAGGTGCAATTCTCAAGTTGCTTATTAGGGATGAACCCTGGTCTAAGAATCACTTTATTGGTATGAAAGTAAAGAAAAGGCTTCCTGATAGGAAGAAGGGTCCCAGCTCTGCAGTGCTACAGACAAGATAATGTAATAGTGATCATAAAGCTTTCCTCAGCAGACAAGAAGAACAAAGAAGCCCAACTCTAGAAATTTACAATCCACAGAGGATCAAGCAGATTGTATTCTGGATACCTTAAAGGTGAATGCTCTAAAACATGCATCAATCTATAGTGATGAAAACTTGGTCCTCTCTGATTATAAATAATTCCCTCTTTCTTTGAGATAACAAGGGTCTAAATCAAAAAGTTGTATCAGTGTGATTTTTAGCATGATGGAAAGAGGGGGAAAAGGAGAGTAAAAGACAGGCCCTGCTGCAGCACTGCCTTGGCACAGCTGGTGGGAGAAGTCAGTACATGAAGACTGAAACAGCCTCAGAATTAGAACATAGGAGGAATTACAATTATTTGGGACTTAAATTTATTTAGAACTTAAAGGGAAAAAAAAGAAAAGAAAACAAAAAAATCCCAAAGAACTGACCTTCTAAACAGCTGATGTCCCTAAATAGAAATGATCTACTACTACCTGGCACAAGTATGAACAGCACACCAGAAACACGGTGGTGGCTGGGAGCTGAACTAATGCTCTTCAGGTCACTACTCTTCACCCTCTTCTCTCACTGTGCCAAGCACCATCTCCCTCAGGGAACTGAATCCCTGGAGCTCATTTTCCCTCCTGTCTCAGCTGAGGTGCATCAAAGCCACCAGCTCTGGCACTGCAGGACCTGGAAAAGGCAATTGTACAAACCCTTTACTCCATACCATGAGAGGAAACTCAAATGAGCTCTACTTCAGCTGAAAGCTTTTCCTAGCAGAAGCTCCCATTTCATGCTCCCCTGGGCATTGTTTCTGTGATTATTTTTTTCTCCGAAGGCTAATATTGACAATCTCCCATCACCATGGAGCCTTCAAACACCCTGTCCTCTGCAGCTGGCCCAGGTGACTGCCTTACTGTTGTAAAGGGTTGGATGCAAGAAGCTCAGAATGGAAAAAAGTATGCAGAGATCACCTTTTAAGAAACACTGTGAAACAGAGCTTTTTATTTATTTATTTTAAAGTGGCTGACACCTGTAGTGAGGGCTTTAGTCACTTAGATCTAAGGACACTTGCTAGCACTTGTAAAATTGTGATTTGTGTTCAAAACTCCCCACTTGTACCATGTATGCCAGGCTCTAGATGTAGCAGTGTCTAACTTTTATCTGCTGGCTTTTATAATATAGGCCATTTATATGAAGTGAGTGGAACATTGATCCTCCTGTTCAAGTTTCCTGAGATTATTCAGTATTAGTATTGCTGTGATTAGTCACACCGTGCTGCTGTTCCTGGAGATTGTCTGATACAGTGTATTTCCCACTATACACAAAGCAGCACTGTAGGAAAACCCAATTCAATCAATTTGAGCAGCCCTTCTTGTGCTACATTGGTATATTATGTATTGGACAGATAAAGTTGTGATCCTATCTAATATATTCTTTGGCTGGTTTGACTGATGTGCTGAATGAATGGAGATACCTCATGCTATCCAATCCTGCTGCCGAAAGATAATGGCATCATTATTTGAAGAGAGACCAAAAGGGGGAGTGGGGGGAGGGAAGGGTTTAACCACTGCTTCCCACATCTGCAGCGAGCATGGACACTGCCATGTGTGAAGGAAGAAAATCAGACAGAGGAGACTTCTGACAGCAAGCTAAAAAGAACTGGAAAGTGAGAACAAGGAGGAGCTCTAACTATGGATGTGATACCAACTGCTGCAGAAATCAGGGTGTCCCAACTCATTTTCAAGGGGTGTGCTACAAACTGCAAGGCACATTTAGATAAGCAAACTACCTGAGCCCCAGACTGTTGTACTATCTTCCCCATTTTTATAATTATTTGTTGGGATGGTAGAAGCACCTGTACCTCTGAGAGAGGGGCTATCACATCCCCACAGCTGTCCTCACCAACTGGCACAGGAGAGTACTTGCAGCTTCCCCAGTGGCCACTCTCTAGAGACAGTGTTCCATGAATCCAGACCTGCCAGGTTTTAAAAATAAGAGAAAGAAAAAACACTTTTTGCAAAGTTTCTGCCAGCTGATCTGCTGATCTAAAGCCTCAAAGAGGCAGTGAATGTTTCCAGGGTTTAGGCTGACTTTCTAACACCATTAAAAGCAGGTCAGCTTTTACCTAAAACAACTTGAGGCCAGGCCAGGAAGGGAGCCGAGAAATTCTCTCCTATGTTATATTATAAAAAGAAAGAAATGCAATAACAAGTAGCTCCTAAGAATGATTATTAAAAAAAGGGACAGACATGACAGGTAACGGAAGTGCAGCACTGCCAGTTAATGTAAGGCACAATATGTACTGTGTCATAAATGTAAAAGTCTGAGACATGGAAGACAGTGTCATAAGACAACAGAATAATGGTGCCATCAGGTGATGTGTTAAGTCTTGTATATAAAGTGCCTTGATTCCTTCAGTCTCTCAGCAGCCTTCTGTTGGTTGCTCCTGATGGGTGAAGACAGCATTAAGTTCACTGTCAACACACCTCAAACTGGAAGCAGCACCACTTAAGTGCTTGAACTATATGCATTGTACATTTTTACCCAATTTATTATTATCATTATATCTGGACAGCTCTGCCAGTAACCTGCAGTAGTCACTGGGGACTATTCGGGTCTAGTTCTTAAGTTTTAAAGCACTGGTTTAAAAATCACTAATTGCTTCCTTTTCTATACCAAAACACTCATATGCACTGAAAGCAAATGATAGTTCATCTGAGGAATGAACACATATGGATGGAAGGAACCACTACACTGTGGTTGCACCAGTTTCACTCATTTGAATAGCAGTATGATCCCAAAGTCTTTTGAGTAACCAGATCTCACTGCAACTGGGACTGCAGATACCCACCTTTGCTGCTCAGGTTCTTCCTCAGCTTATTTAGTTACTTTTTAATGACCCTCCCTGAGGCCTTTTACATAGATATTTTTCTTGTTTTTAAATACAAAGTTTTTTAGTGGACTTTTTTTGACAATTTAATTAGAATTGCCTGTCCCTCGTGATTGCATTTATTTTTACACTCGGTCTCTGTGCCAATTTTGGATCCATTTAATTAGTTTTAACTATGTCCCACACTGCTCACCTTCAAAAGTACACTTATTACATCAACTCAGCTGGTTTTCTTATATAAATTATTTGAGTGTAGAGAAACTTTAAGAAAAACCATGTGGTTTTATTTCTTAATTGTACGACAAAGTTATTTATCAAGTTTGTGACCTACCATAGTCACAAACAATTTAACGGTATTTTGGCTTTTTGTTGTTGTTGCTTTCACCCCAACCCCAGCCCTTGTACAAAGACCTAACCCTTAGTAAGTTAGTGGCTAAAAGCCTAACTGTGCACCAGGAACCATCATCAGCTTTTGCCTGTACTGATGCATTTTAAAATTTAATCACAGATCACTTCTCACTGAAAAATACTTGGAACTTACAGGCAGCTCTTCTCCTCTGATATATTTTTCAAATGCTGTGTCTGATTCTTTCTCTGTAAACTATTGTTTTCATTGACTTTGATGCAGACACTGAGGATGAAGCAATATAACCACCTAAGGCTGAGGAACACGCACAGCCACAGGCTGACTCTCATTCTTATGCCTCAGGGCAGGGTGGAAAACTGTCTCCCTTGTGGAATCTCCAGCCCTGGAGACACTCAGAGCATTCCTGTACAAAGAGCAGCCTGATCCCAGGTAGCTAAGCTTTAAGCAGAGGGAGAGTCAATCAGATGACCTCCAGAGTTGCTTTCCAACCTAATTATTCTATGCTTCTATTAACCTGATGAAAAAATCTCATTTGAGCTTTGTTGAATCTTCTCAACCACTTTCATTTTGCCAACAAAGACACTGAGTTAGGAAGTTTTAAGCCCAGAGACTTATCTTGCTTAACTTCAGACACTTAATTGAGATGGTTAAATTAAGAACCTAATTGTTCTACACATCATTCCCAGTCCAAAAAGACAAGATGATACCATGACCCACGTACATCCCAAACCTAGTCAATAGTAAGAGAAGCATAATTATCATAGAACTCAACTGAGTGCTTAAAACAGGTCAGATGGACTTGAAATCCAGTAGCTCACTGTGGAGAGTCTGTAAGGAAGAGTTACTTGCATCGTTTCTGCATTTCTGCCACTACAGCACATCCTTATTTCTCTTGACAAACTGAAAATATTTTGTTTATGTTTATCATCAACATCGATGCCTCAAGAATTAAAGTGGCAACGATATCTGAAGTGGTTCCTGTAGTATTACAAACGGAGTATGTTTCTAGATTGTTATCTGATGTCCATAAACTCAGAGGAATATTTTAAACAGCTCAGTATTTTTCTTTTTTTTTCTTTCCTGTGGAAAGCTGTAACCTGCTAGACTAATACTGTGTATCTGGATTCTCATTATTTCTCAGTTGTCAAGTCCTTCAATGAATGAACTTGCATTTGAAAGTTCAGTTCAGCAACAAGTTAACCTGACATCCACTATTACCCACAAGAACTGGGGAGAATGACATTACTACAGCTCCTTTCAAGCACATTCTCCAAATTAATCTGAAAAACACGGTAAATCATTTCCCCTCCCTATAATAAATGAAGATAGTGGACTGTAACATCCATTCTCTTTCTGGGAAATACAGCAGGAGGGTGTAAGCTGAACACCGTGCCCAGCTAATAACACAGGTTATAAGGCTTTTATCTTGAGTGATATCAGGTAAACTTTTTGGAACTGATTTGTATCAGGCATTTGATGTGTAGCCATAAATCAGCATCAACTGACCCTGCACCTGCCAGATACAGGAGGAAGAGGAGCGTGTGCTAAATGACTTACCCTTGCCTTTCAATTGGACTGACCAGTGCAGCCTTACTGGGAGGATCCCTGCCCACAACAGGCATCATTCAAATTCAGTACCCAGGAGGCTTTTGACAGCAAACTGGACAAGCAATTTATACTTATTTAACAACAAAACCAAACTACTTCCACCTACAACAAATTTAACTTGCAGGAATTCCTCTCTAGGCTAGCATCTTCAATTTTAAAGACCTTCTGAAGCTCAAGGACAGTCCCCATCAAAACTGAAGGGAAACCACAGGGCTCTGCACAGCCACAGCCACAACACAACATGGTGGGTACGTTTTCAGCTACTCATAGCAGACCGAGAGTCCCCACTCTTGCTCTCTGGGGAACAGGTCACTGTTTACCTGTGTAATAGGACAGACAACAAGATTAACCACGGGGTTTTTTCCCAGTTACTGTGCAGGAGCTCTGTAGCTAAAGTCCTTAAATGTTTTAAGAACTGTGGCATGCTTACCACATTTTCCATCCATGTCTTTGATTTGTCTCCTCCACTGCCTAGAAGAAAGCTAATGACTGGAAAGTACTTTAAAAAGCATAAATAGGATGATTCTGATAATGCAAGGATGAACAGCCTGGCATCAGCCCCATGAAAAGTCATGAAAAAGCTGATATCGGATGAGATAAGTACAAAAATAAGGAAGATTATTATAAATGCTAATTAATACTAATTAGTTCATTAGTTTACAATGGGAAAAAGACAAGTTTTATCAACCAAACAATCACTAATAAAATTCCTGGTTTGGTTAAAGGCAAATATGTTGACCTGATACACTTCTATAAGGTGTCTGAGTTACCCAAAAGAAGTCTGATTATTATATCACATGAGGAAGAGTTATCCACTCTGAATATTAATGAAAGATATTGGTGTATTAATCTCCAAATCAGCAAGAAATATGCATAATATGATGGGATAGTTGGTAGCCACAAAGATTAAATTAATAACTAACAAAGGGAACAATTTAAGCAAGGAGAAGATGGTAGATTCTTCACAATTTGAAATCTTTTAGAAAGAAATCTTCTTAGTGTAAGCATCTGGTACGTTTACATAATAGACATTAGCAGCTTAATGCAAAATTAAAAGATAAGGCTGTCTGGTTTATGTCACAGAAGCAATAATCATAACAGTCTTTTCAGGCCTTAAAATGCATCTATTAGCATGGTTCCAATGTGCAGCACATGGGGCTCCTCAGCATGATCTCAAAGGCACTTTCTTGGATCCAGCTCTTTCGGACACCCTCGGAATCATTAATCCCAACATGGTGGGGTCTGTTTCTTGCTATTTATTCTTGTAATGTTCTTTTCATTCCTTCTGTAGGAAGGAGCACCACTTTTTAGCAGATTATTAGATTTCCCAGAGGCCTCCCTGGTGCAGCATCTAACTGTGCCTCTGTGCCATTAGGCCAGTTTCCACCAGGATCAAGCGACTGCCTGTATTACCAACCTGGTTTATATTATTTATTGTAACTCCTTCCTTATCATAATAACTCTTTTAGATTCTGGAAACATTTTCTGCTGCTTGCTGTAGTCATGCTGTAGCATTATATCTTAGAATCATAGAATCATTAAGGTTGGAAAAGACCTCTAAGATCATCAAGTCCAATCATCAACCCAACACTACCATGACCACTAAAACATGTCTTTAAGTGACACGTCTATACATATTTTTAACACCTCCAGGGATGGTGACTCCACCACTTCCCTGGGCAGCATACACCTTATTTTTGTGCCATTATACCTTGAAGCTGCATCTGGACAATGCTCTTAGTCATAGGGTTTAGGTTTAGACAGTCCTGCAAGGAGCAGGGAGTTGGACTTGATGATCCTTATGGATCCCTTCCACCTTGAGATATTCTATGATTCTATCTACCTGCAAGGTGACACTGCCATGCAATGCCTCTGTTGGGGTTAAGTACCCACCACCCCTCTGTTTGTTCTCTTATAGCCAGAACGGATTCCCATCATACTACACTGTACTGCCAAGGTGCCCAAATTTAAGATCTAATCTGACAGGATTCAGCTGAAGGCCACCTTGACCTCCTAGCCTGTCAGAGGAAATTGTCACCCCCAAAGTATAGTAGCTCTCACACCACTTCAGGTTGGGCCAGCCTCTGGAAATACCTCTATAATACCACCACCAAACCTAAAGCAAATAGGATCCTAACTCAGAAGAGCAGTTATGGTCTGGAAGTTAGGAAGACCAACATAAGCCTGTATGTTACCTTTGTAGATCCAAGAGAACTGATAGGAAATTAGATTAGCATTTTCCTCCTTTTCCAAATCACCGTTTTCTTTATGTGGTTTCCTGTTTATGAAATTTCTGTAGCAACCTTAATGGGTGTTTTGACCCAATGTACCTTGTGATAAACGCCATAATCACCCATTTGGAGGCTGCCCCATGTTCTCATGACTGTAGATTTCTGGATCACAGCCTTTTATTTCATTTTCATTTGGCTTCTGTTCCTAAGCACTTCGCTTATTATCAAGCTCTTTTGTTGTGTGTACTTTGGTTCCATCCTACTAATTGGCTACAGTGTAGGTCTATGATCCCTATCAAATTAACTCCTACTGTAATTGAGCCTGCAACAATCACAGTGCCTGCATAACCTCCTCTAAGTCATGCTCTCAGTCCTTCAAGATCTACACTTAATGTGAACTTGCAATACTTTACACTCTCAGCAGTGATTACACATCTGAAGCTCTCTTGGACAAAAGCAGCTCTTACATTAAAGTGAATGCCTTTTTATAACCACAAAAGAGCTGACAACAGGCAATATCTAATGCTAAAATTAAAAATCATTCAGCTAAGTTAGTTGGCTTCGTTGATTTGAGAAGGATCAGGGGATTCTTCTTGCATGACAGTGAGTGGATATATTACAAGATACAGTCAAAGAGTCTAAAACAGCCAAAATTTTCCATTGTGGCCTCTAGGCATGGGTAGTAAGAGTTTCCTTCTGGACAGGTTAGTGACCTTGTGGAAGACTGTGAAGAAAGCTGAAATTCACTTTAAATGCCTAAGACGTTTCATTTACTTCAGTCACCCAGGCTTTCTAAAAGGCAGTGAAACATCCATCCTAAGCCAGGCACGTGGCCATGCTCTACAAAACTATTTCATTTGGTTTAATTAATATAACAAGAACCCACTCAAAAGCCAAAATGCTGTTGAGCATTTCCATACAGATGTTGTTACCCAGAAAAAAGCCACGACGTACAGGTGCCAGGACTCATGGCGGGGAAAAAAAAAAGGAGAATGAATTATTGGTGGTACTCTAAGGAGTGGCTCAGTGAAAATAATTAGAACAGGAAATATCATCAGCTAAGTAGAAGCTACTTTAGCACTCCTTTTGCTATTTTTATTTGCACTGGTTAATACATTCTTACATCTTAAGATAACTAGGCCAGCTTGTCTGAGGGAATGCAGAACAGGGTGCTAATTTCATCTCTGCCTCACAATCCACCAGTGTCAGCACTTCCGAAACCGGAATTAGGCATCCTGTCCTATTTGATGATGTCGCATAGCAAGTTCTATACATTGTTACTTTTTGATGTTAAATTAAGCAGAACAGTCAGATTTTGACAAAACCTGTTGGACTAATAGTAGTCACCCACTCACTCAGCAGCCTCCCAGCACCATGTTTCCCATCCCTTCTTCACATCACATCCTGCCTTCAGCTGCTGCTTGTATGAAGTATCCAAAAAACTCTCCTCCAGTTATTACCATTCTTGGAGAAATTGATTAGTATATAGACTAAATTACATATAGATGATCACAGGAAAATATTTTATTGTGACTAACCAAGCCTGGCAAGCACAATCTCCATTTGAAGAATTTCTTTTATGGAAAATTACCTCAGAAAGCACAAAACCAAAAAGGTCCCTTTCAGTTTGAGGTAAAACTCTTTAAAGATTCTGCAGTGTCCTCCTGACAAATCATCAGTTGCCTCTGAGCACATCAATTGTACTAACGTACTAATACATTGAAATTCCAGAGCAACTGTTTGTCATCAGATGAGAATGTTGATGACTTAAACTAAAGATGAGGAAAGATGTGCGATAAATTTTTAGCTTTGAAATAAGAACTGTGATGATTTATTTCCCAAAGCAGGTCTTCTTGACTACCAAGTTCCTATATTTTTGCATGGGTAGTCTCACTGAATCTCCTATCTAGAGCACAGGCCCACCCAGCCAAATTGAGAAGGAAAAAATGAAGTGATTTAACAGAGAGTCATTTACACTAGTGAGGTAACAAGAGTATTTTAATCATATTTCTCTACTAAATGAGATAAAATTATTGTCCTTCAGGTTCAGAAGTATTGCTTTATTTAGAGCTGCCTTATGAAAAACCTGCCTTTAATTAAAAGACTTCTTTCCAAATTGTTAGTGACTCACATGCTTTTAAAACAGCTCTCATTTCTGTGAGCAATACTGAAGACTAGAATGATCATAGAGTCTACTAGAAAACACCAATTCTTTTTCTCTAATTTCTCTTTATTCATACAGTATGCAGCCAAACAGAAATATTCAGAATAAACACAACTTTGGAGGCAGTTAGGGAAAAAAAGGCAATTTATCACGTCAGTAAAACTACAGTGCTGATCTTTTCCTTTCAATCCAGTTTGAAACTGGAACCAAATAGAGCCCAAGGGGCTATTTAATTTTCAGGCGCCGGACAGGTAGGTCTCCAACATGCCACTATATTTAATTCTTGGTCAGTGACATTTCTTCACCCCCAATATGCACATACAGCATTATCCACATGATATTTTTCTTGTAAGACAGAAGCTGCCCCATGGTATTTTATTATTTAATGCTTCAAGGGCAAAAATCTACAATAACCCACAGGAACAAGAGAAGACTTCAGTTATTAATGATTTCAGAAAAAAAATAACTCATATAGAAATAAAGTTGGAAGGCATTTTTCTCCTGTAAATAAACACTGGGTATTTCTGATGCTTTTCATCCTGTGCAGCCTCTCAGGCCGTATGACCCTGATGTTGTGACCTGACAGTAAGACATGAACCAGGATGGTGTTCACTTCTCACCTCTCCTTTGCACTGTAAGGAAACACCATATATACCCAGCTACCCGAGACCAAAAAGAGACTTGGGAAATATTCTTTGGTACAGTCAAATTACTTTTCTACACACATGTACACAGTTTGCCCCTACAGTGTTTGTTTAAATGCAATTCATTCATAACATGAACGTAACTCAGATCACTAACAACAAACACAGAGAGGCAAATTTTTCCCTTCCAAGCAGTGTAGTCTCCACAGGATAAAATTTAACCTTCCCTATTGAGCAGAGGGAAAAATTTATAAGATCTTAAAGCATATTATAATGTGCTCTCTATAAAATAAAATTAGGGCTGAACTCCTTACTCACATTAACTGAGGTGTACAAACTTCTCCCATATAATTCCAGGCACTTAAATGAGGTGTCTGTGGAGGAGCCTGGCTGTCCTACACTCCCCTCTTCACTTGCAACAGAGACAGAAATAAATTTCCTAAACTGTGATAATTCCTGTCCTCCCCCACCACCCCCAAACAAAACCTTTCCTTCCCCTCACCCTGAACGGCTTCAGTGAGATTGAGAGGTACACACACGATTTCTCTCACAGTTCTTGATTTATTATCTACATGGAGACAAATTATGGCTGCATTATAAGAACACGGGACTGGAAGCAATGCCCTGGGCTATTGCATCACGACTCTGTTCTCCTCAACTCCTTGCATTTACCTCCCCTGAAGTATTTGTAGAGAGCAGTCACAGTCCTTCTCAGCCCTCTTTTTGCTAGTCCAAACAAGCCGGGCTCCTTTGTTCTCTCCTTGTAAGACAGCTCTACATTCTCCTGATCACCCCAGTAGCCTTTTCTTGGTGCTTATTCGGGATTGAATTAATCTTTCTCGATTATGTTGACCTGAAACACACACATTGCTGCAGACCCAGCCTCATTCTGCCCTTATACAACAGTAATAATACTCCCAGGTCCACGGGAAATACTTGGTCTCACACTTCTTTGGATCCTGGTTGCATTTTTCATAGTGGTATCGCATTGATAACTCACAAACCTCCTAAGTTAAGACAAACAGACATCAATCTGTCGTCTTCACTTGTGTTTCCATGGAGGAGCTTCCAGCTAGTCATGCCTGCCTCTGGTCTACAGCAGTTTTAATCAGTTAAATGAAACAGGCAACAAACATTTGTATCCTGGCTTCACTAGCTGAGATACTAAGCACATATTAAGGTCGTTATTTTCAAGCTGTTTTCTCAGGAGCTGTTTCTAAGCCTTCCCCAGGATGAGCCAGTCCCATTCAGATGCATGTAACCTTCAGCAGCACAGGGCCCTAACACTAACCTGGCTCTTCCCACCAGAAATATTTTATTTGGCTCACCACAATGACTGAAACCAAGAAATCCAAACAGTTTAATGATACAAAATGGTCCAAATTAGTGTCTGCCTTGTTTTTCTCTGTAGTTTAAGGGATCAATAATAATGAAGAGGAAAGCTATAAACATCACTAATGAGGATGAAGTGGAATATCCCCCACCAGCACCGTCTGCACTTGAGCTTGCACCAAACGAAGATGACATCCACTATTAAAGGCCGCATTTTAATCCAGCCACAATAACAACAGTGAAGTTAGTGCTATTGGTAAATTTTAATAGATGATGTCTTACAAAAGCACCCTACTTGAAATTCAGCCCAAAGACTAAATTAAAGTCAAAGCCCTAGTCAGTTAACTGGGCTACAACATGTGAAGAATTGATTTTCTTATTTTCAGCTGTCAGACCTGCTACAAAGAATGAGTTTTAATTCTGGGGATGTTATTAAACTCCTTGCTTAACTGGCAGAAAAATGGAACCGCTAGCCAGGCGATAGTGGTGCGGCTGTCGGAGTGAATGACACCTGTCAGAGTATGATGAATGACCCTCTCTGCCCCACAATCCCCCGCTCTGTCACTCAGGTGAGGGCCATTAATCTTCATCGAGGGCCTGTCAGGCCGGGCAGCCACGACGACAAAACATCTTCTCGCATTTGCCGCCGCCACGCACGTAACAATGCGATATTCTTATTGTCAGAGCGACGCCGAATTAGCATAATTTATTATGACTTTCCTCCCCCCGAGCCCCCTCCCCACCCAAAAGCCAAGTAGGGGAGAGATGCGATTAGACAGATGGAGGGTAGGCCCAGCCTGCCAGCCCCGGAGCCCCCCGCAGTGCTTGATGAGGAGTGGAGCATCTCTACAAACCAATCAAAAAGCTGGCAGTTCAATTACAGAGTAATAAAGGGACATTCATCATTCAATTAGGCACCTGTCATGGTTTCACAAAAGGGAAAACTTCTAACCTGAGACTCCAGGGAGAAGATGCTGCAACCAGGAGGCAGAGAAATAAATGAAAAAAGGACAAAGTCAATTACTGGCCAAAGCAGACAAAAGGAAATATGTTAAAATAAGGGAAAAGTTATCCCTAGGCAAAAATCAGAGAAGTTACACGACCTTACAAAGACTATCAAGGGCCAGCATTAAAAGAGCTGTGCCACACTACCCTGCACCACGCACGCCACCAAATTTCCCCCCTTGCAAGCTTCATTGAAAGCTGAAAAAGCTGAATGTTATCACAGAGAAAGCTTTAGGGAAATAAGACTGTGGTTTAAAAGCCCCAGTATTGCTCCTGCAAGAGCACACGACACACACCATCTCTAGGAGCACATCTATTCATCTCGGCTTGTTGCTGTGCCTTGTTTGAAATGCTATAAACACCTGGGGTGATTCTTCCCATCATGTTAGAAACATGAGCAATTCTGTTCACCACCACTAAAAGTAAGGGAAGTCTTTTTTTTTTTTTTAAAAAAAAGAGGCACTAACATGCTATATAAATGCTACAACTGACATGTAAAACAGCAGAGAAACTAAGCAGGCGTGCTTCATTCCAAGTTATTTTGTTCAATTTATGTGCTTCATAGTTTGCAAAACCCAGATCTTGAAAGTTATCGAAAATTAGAACATGGCAGAGATGAGATTGTTTGTCAGGCAGAGACTGGAACTAATGTGGATTTATCCTGTTCTGCAGCTGCAAATAACAGGTAAAAAAAATAATAATATTAGATTGCTGAACAGCTGCTTGTGCAATAAACTCCGTTAAGTTGATTACCTGCCTGCTAAGAAGGTTTATAGTAAATTGCAACTCCAACATTAAATTACCAGAGCAGCAAAGGTAGGATTTGGTTGGAAAGATGTAAGGCTAATCCAAAAATGTTCTTTAGAGGTGATGAATGAAACCCTGTATAAGCAGTTAGAAAAGTCTAGAGCGTTGTGATGATTTGAATCTAACACTGATCTGCAGAAGGGCTGCCCGAGTCCTGGTGTCTGCTTACAGGGAGGGCCACGAGAAAAGCTCCATTTATCACTGCAGGACGATGCTGTGTGCCTACTCATCCCCCTGCTCAGTCACAGCAAGCCCAGGAGCACACCACACTAACACAGCTATAAGGTTTCCAGGAGACACACCAGCTCCTGTGTGGGGTTGCAGTTTGACGTGTAGATGTGTCACCTCACTCAGACAAGGGTCAGGCTATGGTTCCGAGTGCTCGTGTCACATCAGAGCACAGGATTTACACCTCCAAACCATGCTAATAGGTTTCAAAATTCTGCCTAAATGTGTTCATATAGTATAACAATCAGGGAACTCTTTGGGAATGTTTTGTTAATTAATAAGGAAAAAATATTGTCAGGTAAATTTGCTTGGATTTGGCATATGACTAACTCCAAGCACCAACAATTATTCACAGCAGTAGTCAGTGCTGGGCTTGCTGGGCAGAGGGAGGAATCACCATTGTGTACTGTTTTCTTTACAGGAGGATCTAATTCTACAATAAGGTGCAAAATAACATAAGCAATCGATTTGTGTGCTGAATAATTCCTCCCGTGCCTTTTGCATTTGCATCCCAGGGCCTAATGAGGTTCTGAGAGAACCTAACAAAGAGGCTAACAATGCTACATACCTCGCTCGCAGGGGTGCTGCACAGACCAGTCTGCGAAGGTTTTTAAACTGGTTTGGAGGTGAAGAGTGCTACATAGCATAAATACTAGCCATAGCATAGCATGAGTATTGTCTTCATTACACTACTTTGAAAAAACTCACCATAGACTATTGTGTTAGCTTTCCCATAATGCCAGGCAGGGGATTTGTTTTGCTCTTTCAGTATAAATACATTCTAAATACAAGCTTGCAAAATCCAGAAGGTGGAAGAAGAAAAAAAAAACACCACAAACCCCAGGAGGTCAGAGTTACTGAACCACAGAATTTATAACTCTTTCCCCTATCCTTTCCCCTAAGAAAATATAGTTTATCAATACAGCAGTTGCCTTTGAGATTAGTCGCAGTGTCAAGGTTTTCAACAGAACAGAGGCAGGGAATGGTGCGTGTGACTCAAAGGTGTTTGATGGTATCAGTCCTTGAGGTCTTGTGCCTACAGTTCCACTGCTGCTGTGGAACGGCTCAAAAAATTGAAAGCCAAGTGCCCTGGGAATAGGCTACAAAATTAGTAATTTGTTGTTCCTGCTTTGATGTCAAACAGAAAACAAACAGAAATAATGCCCCTTTCAGGAAGTCTAAAAATAACCAAATAAAACAAACAGAGCTAAAAATACAACAATTGGTTTCAGATGCAGAGCTGTAATTATCAGGCTCCAAAACATCCAATCTGCCTCCCCTCCCGCTCAAGCACACATTATAAACAACCTGGGAGCTCGGAGGCTAAAGGCAGGGATATTCTCAGAAGTGCAGGAAGAGGGACAACTTGGGAGGGGAGAAGGGAAGAGCACTCCTGTGTATTCCTAGTAGGTCACTACTAATTCAAGTTTTTGCCATATTGACTTCTATATAGACTATATGTAATCATAACTTACTAAACACTACAAATTAAGAAATGCAGAGATGACCCTGAGTTTCTAATATGGTAGCAGCCTTTAACAAATCAGGTTATCCAGGGCCATCATATTAAGGGTTTATTGAGTCTGAATAAAGCCGGCACATTTATCCAAATGCCTCAAAGAGCACAATTTACCCTTCTTGTTCCTGTGGACACTGTGTGGTTGCCTCGAGAAGCACCATTTCCTGGGGAGGAAGCGCTACCAGGGGGACATGTCAGCACATCCACAAAAGGAAAATGAGGGTAGAGGGAATAAAAAAAGGTAATCACGTTGAGACGAAAAGGGAAGACAGTAAAGTACCAGGACGAGAGCAGGATGAATAATTGATGAGCTGGTGGTTTACGAGTGAGTTTCATTAATATTATCCTGCAGGTTCATTAAGCACTGTCCCAGGCTCGTCTTCCAAGGTTCCTCCCGAGTTTTGATTAGGTGCTGCAAGTCTTTTTGCTTAGACATCAGAACTTCAAGCCTTTGGTGGTGACAACCGCTTCCTAAGCCCCAATCCCTTTAGCCAAGCACCTTTCGGAGCTGTTTTCTATTCCCCTCCCACTAATCACAAGTCCCTAACCATGACAGCAAGTCTTAGTAAATAATATATCAAGATAAATGATAATTGTTCTGTTTTAAGTGTCTCCTAATGAGCATCATAAATTAAAAATTAATATTGCAAAGACTGTATGAATAGCATCAATGCTATAAACAGAGCAGCAGGGATCAAGAATGCAAATGAAAGTGAAACGCTCCCTTATCCGTCCCCCTGTATGAAAAAATCCTGGAGCCAGCAGACTGTTAGGCATTACAAAGCTAATAAATGACTTTAATGAAGTTCTGTAACAGGCAATTTCTTCCTAATCTTCCCATCACCTTCCAATATTTGGCTCTTCTGGATTGTGAGATTTCTTTTGTTGATTTTTTTTTTCCCCCACCAAGTTTCTTTTCTTCAAGCCATCTCTCAAGAACTGTTTGTCTCTCGTTAGGTGCAGCAGTAACCTCAAATTAAAGCACACTGCTGCAGCAGAAACTGGAGAATGGGCTGGTTAACAGATTGCTGGTCCTGGTGATCAGGCAGAAAGGCTAAAGCGATTTGGCAGCAGCCATTCTGTTGTGTGACGTTGCTATTATCCGTGTGCCTTCTATTCAGAGAGTGCATTCAAATGGTGTCTTTTTCTGGGTGACTGAATAAGGTACACTGAGCTATGCCCTTGTACCTCCAACTTTCAGCTAGAAAGAAAGGAGGCAGCTGGAATTCTTACCCTTCCTTCTTCCAGAGCCTGCGTTTGTTCAATTTAGATGTAGCAGAAGTATTTGCACAAGCAATGTTTGCCTCCCTTTTTAATGGCTGGAATAATCTGTAGCTGAATCCCACCTCCTTCAGTTTTGTAAATACTGAAATTGATCCTTTTGAAGCAAATGTCTTTGAGTACTGTATTTGCATCACCCTGTCACTAATTATTCCTAGGCAGTAGATAGTGCCAGACTTAGAGAAAACAAACAACATACAAATTTACTAAGTTATAAATGATACAGGTACAAGTTCATGAAGGACTCTCACACTCAGGCTTAGAACACACTGATAATTTACACACACCCCCCCCCGCCTTTCTCAATAGCTAGGAAGCCTTAGAGTCATTGTCAATAATCAAGGGACCACAGAAAATAAGATTTGATCATCCAGCACATCAGACTATATTACCTAAAATGCCATTTCACCATCCATTCTGTAATTTCAACCCCCTCTGTTTTTCTTGCTTGCCTTTTTGTCCCCTCATCTGGCAGCTCTGAGGTAAGGAACACCAACATCCAGTCAGCTAGTCTGCTCCTTAAATTATAAGGGACATGGGAATAGGGGGCTTAAAGAAGGAGAGCATAAGTTAATACATTATGAAGAAAAGCAATTACTGAGAAGAGGCTACTCGTCCGTCTCCATCATTTTTAAGCCTAAAGCAATGGAAGTGCTAGGCACTGCTCTGTAATTAAAGGCTGAAGTCTGCATTTCAGAGAAGTTCAACCTCTTTCCATGATGCACCCTCTCCAAACAGAGCACTTGCTCTTGATACCACAGAATGACTTTTGAGAATTTATAAATATTTCACTTCAAGCTCATTTTTATCACAAAATTAAGACACCCTGTGCCTTTTTATTGTCCCAGTTGCAATTAGTACTAAAACAGCTCAGACTGGAAATACTGCAGGAAAATCTCACCATAACAAATTATTTTTTTCTAGAGCAACTGGTTCTCTTAACTTCCTCTTGGATACTGTCAGACAAGACTGAGACTCCAATGATATCAGAGATATATGTATCAGAGATAAATAAAACTACTCTTCAACTATAAAAAGTTTTTCCTAAGTAAGTGTTACAAGACATTTATGCTCCCCTAGTGTTAGGGGCTCCCTCGGTGGAAGATTTCAACTCTACCATCACTTCACCTCAATGGTTCAGAACTGCTTGCTTGGCTTTGTTGCCCTGGAAGTTTAGGCAGAAGCTCAGGCAAAGCCGTTAAAAGCAGAGAGTCATTAAAAGTTGGAGACTAATGTATCTTTGAAATCCAATTTCATCTCCTTTGGGACAACAAACAGTGAAATGCATTAACTATAATTGTATGGTTATCTCAGGGCATCACTAGATGGAAGAATTAGTGTTATTCCAAACTTCAGCAAGCCTGGATTTGTTTTAAAGGTGGTTTTAATTCTAAGCTACTTGGATTTGTAATTTAGGTCTTTAGTTAATTAAAATATTACTGTAACATCAGTAACCTTTAGATTACTAATACAGTCTATCCACAGTGAACCTATTTTAATCAGCTGGTGATAATCGCTGCAGCTACACTTAATGGATCTATGCCAACCGTATGCCAGCTGAGGATCTAGACAAGTTTATTTGTTCTCTTGCCTTTTTTTTTTTTTAAGTTAATACAAACTATGAGCAAACTACCCGAGTCCGATTCCTCTTTTCTACCAACAATGGGGTTTGCACTGGTGCCCTCAAGTTTGATCTGTGCTGAAGACACCTGCTCTCAAGGAAATGAGCAGGGACCACCAACCCATTTCATAAAAGGCCACCGAGCAGCTGTCACATGGTAGCAACTCCCAGGCAGTACTGACCTGTAACAAATCTGAACCACTGACCTAGAGGTGAAAGGCTCTATATCCAATTACCAGTCCCCTGAGTGAGCCACTACTAAGTTTTGCCTTGAAAACATAGATAAATATGCACAAAAGAATGACTTGATGAAAAAAGTTGCATCATTGTTAATATTTTGCTATACATCAGATCTTGGAAATCAAATAGCAGGCTAGCTGGACCCTGTGCCTGTGAAAAATGCCTACTAAGAGGGACAGACTGAAGCAATATTCCCCCTTCTTTCCTCTTATATCACTAACAGAAAATAAGAATATCTACACAGGATTGCCATAAGGAAAGAAAAGAGAACAGTCAATTTCATTTTCCCCTTCTATGAATTCATCTATGTAAACAACATTTTCCCTGCAAATACTAAATAATAAGCATAAAAATATCCTTATTCTGTGAAGTAAGCCATTTCCTCCACCTGCAAGTTCAAGCAAAAAAGGCCACTTCATGATTGAGAGCTTGATAAAATGAGCTATAATGCTACCCAGTTAGAGCTCAGGGAAGAACACACTTTTCCCTGCTTTGGTTCCATTTCACTCATATTATTCTTCACAGTGTCAGTAAGCAGCAGCAGAGGAGCACAATCTTCCCTTATTTTTAGCAATACTGAAGCTGCAGGAGAATTCCTCTCTCCTCTCCCGAACATAGGGGAGAAAAAAAACCCAGACATCTAACTTAAATAGCAGTAACACAAAAAGCTGCCTTAATGATTTCATCTTGATAATTTACTGCAATTACTACATAATTATATCGATGCATCTATATAACTGTGATAATACAAGCTTTAACTAAGACACCTTTAAACAAAGGTAAGAAAAAGAGTTCTTACAAATAAGTCACTCAAAGTTCACTTCCTCTGTCAGGCTCCAAATCATGCCATGCATGGCCCTCTGGGTCTAGGTGGATGTGGACTGCACGCTCCAGGCTGAGTGGCAGCTTGCCATCCATCTGCCCATCTTGCCAGCATCTTCCTTCATCCCACCCAGGAGAACAGAAGCTTGGTAGAAAATATGCTGACAGGATAGCAAACGAACAAAAAAGGCTGTGCAAGTCCTGGTTTCAAGCAGCAACATCGAGAATATTCTTTTAAAACCCCACAAAACACAGTCTTTTGTTGTGGTTTCCAACAATTTGGACCACAACGGCTGTCCCTGCTTGTAGCGATGAAGGCATGACAGCAGAGTCACTTTGTTGAACACCACAGTTATTTTGTGTGCTTGGCAGAGGTTTTGCAGAGCTGCTGCACTACAGCCCACCAATGCTCCCACCTTGAGAACTTTGCCGTTCATAGTGAGCGGAACCACTTCAGCAGCAAAAGGAAAAGGGAAACTTTTTTGTGATTTTTCTGTTGCACCCCAATGTGCTTTGCAATTGTTTCCAGAGTAGCAGTAGGCAACATGCAGTCAGAGACATGGAGCAATAATGCTCTGAAGCACCAAGAGAAGGTGAGGATTGGTCTCTTCTCACAAGTAAGAAGTGATAGGACATGAGGAAGTGGCCTCAAGTTGTGCCAGGTGAGGTTTAGATAGAATGTTAGGAAAAATTTCTTTACTGAAAGAGCGATCAAGCATTTGAACAGGCTGCACAGGAAGGCAGTGGAGTCCCCATCCATGGAGGAATTTAAAAGATGTGTAGCTGTGGTACTTAGAGACATAGTTTAGTGGTGGACTTGGCAGTGTTAGGTTAATGGTTCAACTTGATGATCTTAAAGGTCTCTTCTAACTGAAACAACTCTATGGATTTTTTTCTCACCAACCTGGAGTCAACCTTGGCTCTTCAAGCTCCATGCTGGAATCAGCATTTGCCTCTCAGAGGGAACTGACCATGACGTGGTGAATTAGCTTTTTCAGAAGAACTGTGTAATCTCCATCCTTCACTTGGACAGCTGTCAGGAGGGGGCTTACCATGAAACCCATTGGCACCAAACAGCCCAACACTTCTATACTGCCATGTCAAAACCAAACTTGGAATCACAGCCACATGTTACTCCCCTCAGGTGAAAGCACAACTGAGGGCATTCAATAGCAGATGCACTATGGACAAGAGTGGAGAAATGGAGTTCTCCAGAAACATGGTTTACTGCTAACCTGTCAGACTCATTCGCAGTTCAAACTCTTCTATGTATCACTGCTACATCACTGTTTAAGGATCAGAAGCAGACTTCCCTTTAACATTCATGCACCTTAACATAGAATTTACATCTGCAAAGTTGACTTTTGCATTAAAATTAAGATAGTCATTGAAAGAAAATATGATGTTTGTAGTCCTGGAACTAGACTTTCCTCTTTTGCTATTTTAAATGGTTTTATAATAGCCAATAGTCTTTTTTTGGTACCTCATCCCTCCCAGAGGGGTGGCAAACTTTCTGGAAAGAGATTTCTCTTTCTTGGTATCAGTTGTCACGACTCAAGCACCCTAATCTTCCTCTTCAGTCTGTAAAGGCAGTGGTTTGGATTTATCTCAGCTAAAGACAGATGGGATGTCATGAAAGCAACACTTATTGACTACACAATGAGAACAGATACTAGAAAACTAGGCTTGACAAGACTCCTAACTTCTAAGCAGCTAAAGCTTCATGTGCAGTACTTAGATCTTTTTCTACACAGTATCACTCCATGCCAGCAGCCACAAAGGGAATCACAAAACCCACTACAGTATTCACCAAAAAAATTAAATATATATATATAAAAAAATTTTTTAAAAATCAATGTAAGTTGTTCCAGTCCCTTAAAAGCCAGAGGGTTTGATTTATTTTTAAGGAAATACTTTAGTGAGAATCACAGGGTGGGGGGTCTGTGTGAACCTTTCAGCTTGCCTGCTCTATAAATCAGACAGATTTCCCCCCAAATAAATATATAAGTGCATGACCATTTGAGGACTGATGTGAATCAGCCCAGAAGGAATCATTTTTAAGAAAGTTGTTAGTGAACGGAAACAGGTGGCTATAATTTGAGTTAAACTGCAACCTTAACTGTAGTGTTTGCTATCATGAACACTATAACAACAGATGTACAGTTGCACCTTGGGATGAATTCATTATGGCCTGAGAAACATAATCATGCCATTCAGACCATATTTTGTCCATATGCTCATGTGGTTTACACCCCTGGTTTATTGGCATTGTACTTGGTTATATAGCAAGAGACTCCCAGGATCATAATTTGCACTTACTGTTACTGTTCAGGAGGATCCCTCTGCAGCACGGGCTTCCCATTATGGCACAGGCTCCCTTTCAGAGCAGGGAGGAAGGCCTGGACAATTTGAAAACTTAACATCACTGGGGAAGTTTTTCATACAAAAAGAGTCACATACCTCAAAGTAGTTAAAGAATTAACCTGATGAGTACAGGGGGCTACTGTTCAGGACATTTTACAGTTATAAAAATGTAGATTATATTGCTATCTTAGCCTGTAATTTATGGGATGAATATTGTAATTCATTGAATGTCACGACTTATCTTTTATTCATATAGTTACTATTCCATTACCAGAGAGGGAGGTTTGTCAAAGGTTAATTATTTTAAATTGCTCAGGCAAATTTATTTTGATTTGTACAATTTTTTTTTTGAATAATCAAAGGGCTATATATTCATACTGCCTTACGAGGATTCATTTAAAAAAAAAAAATACTCCTTCTTGATTATACAGTCAGATTAAACAAATGCCTTCAAAGATCAAATGGATTCTTTGAACCCTATATGTAAAGAAGCCAAAAAAATTGGTACTGGTTCTTTCCCCCTCTTCAGTTTTACTGTAAAAAATTCCCTAGTAGTCTTAAGACTGCTGAATTATCCTTCCCTCCAGCAATCTATTTACAAGTAAAGAGCATCTTGCCACAATCTCAAGAACTGTGTCCCTGGGGCAAGGGCTATTCATTTTAATTGCTTCCAAAGCACCTATCACAACAGGCTCTTCATTTGTGCTCCAGCCATGGTAAAAAAAAAAAAAAAGTAGTACCATGGTACTGAAGTACTTCTTCAGAAGCTGTCCACTGCTCTGTACATCTTGGTTCCTAGCAATGTTCTGTTATCAGCTCAGGCAACTCTCTGGCACTGCTCAGCTTCAAGCACCTTACACCTAAGAGCACAGGTTGTGGAAGTGATCAGCAGATCCTCCCAAAAATGAAGTGCTCTGAACACAGAACCAAATCCCAACAATATGTAGCAGGAAAACCTCCCGCTGCTGACCTCCAAGAAGAGCCCTGATGGTCGCTGGAAAATGTTTCCAGTTGGAGGCTGTGACATGGACTAACAAAACCAGGGTGTCAATCCCAGTAAAGCATTTTAAACACAAAACTCATCTTTCCTCCTTTTGGGGAACAACAAAAAAAAAATCACTTAGCCTAAATTCTGAGTCTGTTTCTCTGTAAGCAAAGTGGGGATAACGATACTTACCCTGTAGGAGTGCTGGAAGTTTAAATCCATGCACAATAAAGTGCTGGGAAAGCCTTAAACAGAAAGTGCAAAGCAGGTGCTGAGCACTGTACTAAAAAAATAATTACTATTCTTATTACTGAACTTCTGATGAGCCTGCTGGAGCTGTAATGGCAGGGAGGATGGTCCTCAAGGTTCAAGTGATCTTCATCTGGACCCTTTTCTGCACTTTATGTTGGTTCCTAACTGTAGTAACTGCTGTTGTTAAGACAGGAATGCTTCTTGAGAGGGTAGAGTGCCATAGCAAGGGAGGCACAGCTGCCAGGTCAGCACAGCTGAGGCTTGGAAGTCATGCTACCCAGCAGGCCAGGAGCAAAGCATGAGGTACAGTGTGGATCAGACTCTTCTGGAGAGGGCTTCATTTCCAGAAGCTCTTACAACCAGGAGGCTACACACAGCAAATAGTTGGTACTCCTAAGGGCAGACTGAGACCCTGTGCTGCATGGTAGTGCCGGATAAGATGACAGCAGAGTACTGCAACACCCCCACTAGGTCCATCACCCCCGCTGCCAGGCAGCTCAAGGTGCAACACTGCCAAATTCAACCTCCTTCCATACCATGCTGCAGGAACAGGGCAAGGAAGGGGGAAATATGGGGCAACAGGGAAGAAAACAGATCCTGTCACCCACCTTGCCTTTAACGCAGCTGCACTATGCTCCTGGAGATCTGTAGCTCCCCCATCTGTGAGGCTCCCCGTTGGGGAAGCACACAAGTTGTGGGGCTCAGCCACACGGTACCATCAGGACTTCAAAGCCAGTCTTTGCTGGCTCCCTCCCAACTCACCACCACCTTCCCCACTACAAGCAAGGCTGCATTTGCATCCTGCCTGTCCTCAGACAATATGGTACCTTATGGGCCCCCTGCCAGCATCTGCTGTGGCTTTAGCCAGAGATGACAACAGCCTAAAAATCCACCTCAACTTTCCTTGAAGTCTGGTAGCTGGAAAATAAAGTAATGTCCTATTGTTCTACACTCCCCCAACCCTTCATGTTTTCATAAAGCTCTTGGACAATATTGGGGATGAAGGGGGGGAGAAAAAAAACTCCGGGGAAACAGCTGATTAGATTCTGGCAAGGCGGACCAAACATCTGCTTCAAACAAAAGACATCTGCATATTTCACATTTATTTTTCATAATTTACAGAAGCAACCTGCCAAAATTTAGCAAGGGAGAATAAACTAGCACATAATTAGCTAAAGTTTGCTTGCTTTAGAAGTTATTAGCATGAAGCCCAGTAGCTCACCTGGGAGGACATCAAGGAATGTAGATAACTGCAGTTTGATTTTGTAAATTCAATTTTCGATCTGCTGTGCCAGGCCAAAAACCAACGTTGCCATGCCAATTAACACAAGCCAGCAAATGTCCTCATGTCCCCGTGTCACACACTCTACAGCTGTCTCCAAGGCATTGATAAGGCTCTTTATTAAATAAGGATCGATTAGACAGACGTTTTTTGCTCCAGTTTCTGTGGTATGGCAGGCTGTGAACTGGAGAGCAGAGCAACACTTTCCTTTAAAATCAGGAGGAGCTCTATGTGCTGCATGTACAGATGGTACAACGAGTGCTGGGGAAGTAGGCATGTCAATTTTTCAAGGCAGCCAAAGAGTCTTTGTTAAAAATGCAGAGAAGAGATCCAGGAATGTCCATGCCCTCAGTGAGCTACACTTCCTCAATTGGATTCTGTCATCTACTGGGTCATTAGTATATTTGATAGTAATATGCTTCCAATGGTAATAGAGTTAAGGGAATAGCATAAAATCCTGAGGTTTTGAAGTTCTGCTCTGAAATCAATAGGTGTTTCACTAAGTACACTTACTAACTCAGTATTAGGCCTCTAAGGGCAATAAACAGGCAGAACTTCAGGGTGGGAAATCCTGTCTTTGCTGCAAACAGGAGTGGAAAAAACTCCTGGTAACTCTGACACAGCCAGAGTTGCACCCTGGAGTTGAAACAAGAGTTGAAGAAATAGGAAAGGGCTTTTCTTACAAGCCCCAAATTAAACCCACGTTCATAAAAGCATCTGAAAATCTGGATGGACCAAGGTGGAGGTTTGCCTTTCTCTCTCCAAGGAAGGATTTATTGTTTCAGACAGAAACCATGGGAAACTCACTCACTTGGACTGAATTCTGATCCATATCTCAGATTTATTTGAACCTGAATCTCAGAGCAAAACTCAGGACTGAAAACTTAACTGCCAAAAAAGTTCTGTCGACCCCAAAGGAACACGAATTGCCAAATACAGCACAGCTCTAAAAGACATTTCAAGCCCCTTAATCTGGGCTTTAGGGCCTGCACCTCTCCATAGTAAGATGAATCCAAGACTCAGTCTGAACAACATGAACTTTGTGAGAGTGGGGGGAACGTATGAGAGTGTGAAATCACACTGCTCTGATCGGGGAGGGTTTAGTTCTAAGGTTTTGCATCTGAATGCTGAAGGATTTGGGCAAAAAAAGTCACAGGAAGACTGGAGCAGAAGCCTGGTTTTGTGCCAGATTGAAACATTCTCACCCAAACAGAGATTCAGGGCTCTGAATCATGCCCATCACTATCTGAAGACACTTTTTTTTTTTCACACACACACACAAACTTCTGCAACTGAGTCACAGAATCAAGCCCACCTAATTCCACTATATAAATGACAGTCTCACACAACAATCTCTTTGCTATTAAGTGATTCAGATGCAGCACTTGAACTGGTACTAAAGCTGACTATTGTATAATTATAATAGTCATCTCACACGCTGAGCTTCCCTCTCCCTTGCTAACATCACATTTCAATACTATCATTTCCTTTACAAGTGAGGAAAGCTGAGGCAAACAGTCACAACACGAACTTCCCAGACCAAACTTCCCTCTTGGCAGAGGCAAGGACAGGATAGAGTTCCCAATGCAGTGCCAACAGCAACTACAACCCTTTTTTCATTCTTTTGCTTCTTAAAAAATAAATAAAAATCAAGAATGGTACAGTGGAACTGACCAAAAGCCCGTGTTGATCTACACCTAGTGCAGGATGCCCCTAATTAGAGATAAAGCAAATATTCACTCATTGCAAACATGTACTTGGTTTGAAGAAATTCCTAATCTAGTTTGAGTGAATCTAGATCACTGTTGTCCTTCTGGGTTTTTTAAAATAGGATTCCTACAAAACCAAACTGCTTCTTCCTGAGTTACTCTTTTTAATTGAGAATTTTGAACCAAAATATAATTTCAAACGTGTAGAACTTCACTGAGGATATCAAGCTGGTACTCAAAATCTCAGGACTTTGTTTTGCAGGGAGAACACTGGATATTGATTTATCTGTCAGACAGTCTGTAACCAAGGCTGCATTTATGTATTTTAGATGCCAAAAAAGTTTCACATTAGAAGTTTTATCCAGATGTAGCCATTTTGCAACAAGCCCCATCTAAGCTGAAATGGTGACCACTGTACTGGTGTTACTGAACTTTGCTAGAAAAGATCTCTTCCTTCAAACTTGATTTATCTACTTACTGTATTTTAAATGTTCTTCAGCCACTCTGTTTGCCTACATTTAACCACTCCCAATTTGGTCAATGCCAAGTTGACCAATTTCCACCACCTTGCTTGAAACAGCCACAAGATGAGCTCCTGTGGCTTGTTCAAACTGGACATTCCTGTCTGTGGGCCTACACTGAAGCACTTGCTTAGCACACGGGTGGGGCTTTAGTCCTCTGCAGAACCAGGATTTAGTCACATTGCCAAAATGGACACTTTGCATAAAGTATGAAGATTTTTATGGTGTGGTTACTAGCAAGTGACCTGAGAACAACTAATCATCTTCTACAGACTATTTCTCAAACAACTCTTCCCAGACCCTACCACAAGACTACCTTGCTGCCAACTCCTTCCAGCCACTGCACCTCTGTCAGGATTATAACCTGCAGAAACATCGACACATAGAAATGACATTTTTTTCCACTGCTCTGAACATAGCGTAAGAGTAGCAGCAGCAACAGATGAGGACAGTAGTAAGCAGGTTGTATTAAGCAGTAGTAAACATGCATCCTCATAGGATGGATCTGCTGCAGCATTAATTGTGGCCTGTGGTATCTTGGAAAAAGTCAAATTGTGTGCCTATGCAGGTCCTTTTTTTATCATCCCATTTGATTTCACTCACGTGTAATTTCATTCTCCTGCTTTGTCATTATTCAGAGTGTTCATTCCTTTTAATTACACCTACAGTAATTTATCATATATATTTTGTTAGAAAGATTTAATTACACATATATTAATACAGTTTAATGATCTTGCCAGTGACCAAAATTCTCCTGTGGATTAGACAGAAAAGGAGGCATTGAACATAAATTTGTACAGTAAATAAACAAAACACAGACAGCCTTGTAAAGCAGGAAGAAAAACAGGGCCTACATGGCCAATCTATTTCAAGAATGTTACAAATGGGAAGCATTTACTATTTTAAAAACATTAATCATATACTCACTCCATTTATTTACTTATCTGTGTTCTTCATGTAAATCTTTCTGGAGAGTGTGCAAACTCTTCAGAATTGTAAACAAAAAGTTAAGTCACATTTGGTATTTCACCTGTTTACACTGTAATTACTCAACTTTGTTGAAAGCTGATGAATTCAAAGTTTCTCATTTCTATCTGCACCTTTCAGCTGGAAGGAATCTACTTCATATTTCAGTATAAAAGTATATGAGCTACCACAAGGCGAGGTAAGCTTCAAACCTTCATATATAGATATTTGCCATAGGTTTCCTCACATTTACAAAACAAAAGACAATCAGCAGTACACAAGAGTAGGTGCTCTATAAAGCCAGATATCAAAACACTTGGCAGGCTAATAAATTCATACTCTAACGCACCTTAAGAGATGCTTTTCACCACATGAACCCTCAATCTGGTGTCACGGTTCCATGTTTTATTTATCTTGAAAGAATATTATGAAGATGTGCAAGGTCAGAGAAGAGCTACCCTTGCTTAGTGCAATATAAGTAGGAACGAAGTAGGTTCTGCATTGCCTTGGTGATATGACTTTTAATTTTCCTCCTTCTTTAAGCTGATTTTAACTTACTTTTTCATTTGAGATATATTGCATAGCCCAGCAGTTTCCTGCTTTTCTTTACTTTCATGAAGAAATAGTTGATTTTTTTTCCACCACCTTCACAAGATTGGACAGGCTCTGACACAAGCAGAGACCCTTTCATGGTAGCCAGAAACCACCTCTTGCAGCCTCAGCCCCTTCACCCCACCTCTCTCAGGGCTGTACCTGGACAAGGACCAGCCTCAAACCACCAGCCTTTCTCCTCCTCCACCTCAGAAAAGCACGGCCCAGAAAGAATCTCCATTGTATTTTGCTTGGTACACATGATGTACTCTCAACTGTGCAGGGAAACAGTTACCAGTGATGCACCCTCTTTGCATATTAAAGATCTCTCAGTGATGCCAGATCTCTGTCTATCTCCAAGTCCTTCCTTACTCTCCATTTGAAAGCAAACAAGCTATTTGTTAAAAAAAAAATAAATTTGTTTCCCCACTGTGAGGGAAGACACTTATGAGCAGTAAGTAGGGGGGAACTAGATTGGGGGTTGGAACTAGATGATATTTAAGGTCCCTTCCAAACCATTCTGTGATTCTATGAATTAATGTTTGCTGCACTTATATAGACTTAAAGCCCCACACAAGCCCAACATTGTTTATTTTGTCCTCTCCCTGGAATTCCAATCAAAGGAAAAGCCAGTTTTCAACTCGTGCAGATAGAAAATGAATTAATAGATAGCTGCAGCACCCTCATAGTGCCCTTTCTGGCTCCTACCAGTGCCACAAAGCCAGGTTAGTAGCCATGGTCATCCCACCACTCTTCTCACTTGTAAGCAGCAACAAAAAGGGCAGAGGCAAGTGCAGCAGTTAAGTTTGCTGATGACTGAATAGCTTTCTGGAGATAATCTACAAAATTAAGAGCGGCTGAGCCAAACACTGAAAAGCTACATGTTACACACCCCTCAGGTCTTGTATCCTGGGACTTCACAAATTATGCAGAGGACCTGGTTTTATACACCAACAGGTACCAAGCTTGGCAGCTAAACATAACTCTGAACTGCCACACACACATGAGACTCTCCCAAACTCCTCTGGTCACACAGAGCCTGACAATATACTTAAATACATCTCAATGCCTACCAGGAGGCCTCTGAAGATGCCCTGCAGCATCTCATGTTGTGCAGCAGTAACTATTCCGTGATTCTCCACTGCATACACAAGGCCATTGCCAGGCTAAGGATGTGTTGAACATACAAAAAATAAACCTACCTTTCTGGAGTTAGCACTGGTCATCTTGGAGCAAGGTCCTAGTCTGTCTTGCCAGCAGCAACAATTGGAAAATTCAAGATGTAAAGTCAGGAGAACTGTAGTTTTCAAACTTCCCTCTTCCAGCAGGGGCACTTAAGACCTAAAAGAGAGGGGGGAGGAAAAAAAAAAAAAATCCTATTAATGATAACAAGATACATGCTGATTATTTCTAAGGACACTAAGGACTATGCTTTACACTTTCTCCCTGGAAGCACTGAGCTAAATTGCCAAGATTGTGGAAAAGGGCAGCCAGCTCTGGTTTGCAACACAGCAGCTGTTTCTGTTGAGAGGAATGCCTCCCAAAACCACTCCAGCTGAAGCTGGAAGGTCAGCTCCAGTTTAAAAAGAGGATTCAGGTACTGTTGCTAAGTTTGTTGTGAAATGCAGTGGCCAAGGCTCAGATCTTCTGAAATCCTAACCCCTCCTGACTAGAGGATATGAGTGCTAAATGCATCTACGTCTCACTCCATAAAAACAGCACCTCCAGGAGCAAAAGGCCTTCTCGTGTGCTGATCTGGTTCTGGTGAGGGTGTCATCTGTTCATAAATATTCCTTGGAGATTTGCTACGCAACCACTGATCTGAACCAAATCTGTTTGGACTACAGAATTTTCATCACAATATCACAAGCTGGTGTTGCAATATACACAGAGCCGAAACAAACAGGATTTATTATTCTATTGAAAGATCTCTTCTGGCCAAACTTGAATAAAAGCATTGCATATTGATACTTCTGTAAGACCATAAACTCAAATGAACACCAGCTGAAGAAGAGGACAATGGTAATGCCAGATGACAAAGTGATATAGCCGTCATATTCATCAACACCAACAGCAGCCGGTCACTTCCTCCCCTTTGCTGAATTAGCCATGAAGGATTGTTTTAATGATACCAAGAATGTGTTAAAAGTGTGCATCTCAGTGGCAGTTCAGAACAGGAAATTCAGAAGCCCTCATCTGAGGAGGGGATGGTGAAAGGAAAAAAAAAAAGACTTGCTAGGAAGCACTAAAATAGGTGAAAGAAACCAAAATATAACTGTGTGGTAGGGGAGAAAAAGTAGATTAAAGACTAAAAACCAGGAACGGGTTTGACACTAAAAACATACTGCATTATTCAGACTTGTGGAAGAGTGTGTGAACAGAAGTGATGACAAAAGCTACAAAATTCAATATGATCGCTTGAATGGTGGGAGTTTTTGCAAGCAAACACACTACAGCAAAGGAGAGTCTCAAAACATTTGAAATAAACATTGAAATTTTACACATTTGAGTTACAAGCTTGTTTATAGGCTTCACGTGGTCTTGTTTCTTTGTAACCCTGAGAAGTCAGACAGCTGCATTGTACACATGGCATTTGCAAGTGACAGTGGCATTTTCAAAGGAGAAATCTGTTCGACAATTTGGTATTCGGGTCTCTGTTTTGAGACAAAAGTGCCCGTATCGATCTCAGTGGGAGGAAAAAAAGTCATACCTAAGGCTTTAAGGACAATGCCATGAAAAAATGGAATGCTTTTTTACTTTTGTTCTTAAATTACCACAGGTTGACTGATTTATCTTTATTAATAATTGTAAGCAGCTGCATATATAATGTAAATTCAAGACATACATGAGAAGAAAAAGGCTGTTTGTTTATTTTTTTTCCCCCAAGTACCCAAAAGAGGTACAGTCAAAAATAAAAGGACAGGTGAAATAGCTTCAATTAAAAAGCTGAAATTTTCAGGTTTGGAGGTTTTAATTTCTTTTTTAAACCATCATCAGTTTGACTTCTCTCAGTTTCAAGCAGCTTCCCAAGTAAAAGTATCACACAAGCCACAGCAAAGCCCCCCTTGCTCTCAGCCACCCATCATCACCCCAGGAAGTGTGCACATCTCAGGGGGCAAAGGGAGGGGGATTATGAGGCAGCAGCAGAGGTCAAAGACATTCCTGCACTTGGGTTCTTTGCTGCGTTTCCTTCACAGCTGCTCCTACCATGAATTTATGGTAAGATGGGGAGCAAAAGTACATCCTCTGTGGAAGGGGTCTAAGGCAGCTTGCTCTTCCAAAAGCCTCTCTGAAAGTCAACCCTGAAGCACCGACATGCATTTGCTCTCCTTTCCCTGCACCCCTCAAGTTTAAGGAACTTGGGGCCTGATCCAAAGCCCACTGGAAGTGCTCATCAATCGCAACAGGCTCCAGACCAACCCAAAAAAGCAAAATACTTTTATTCAGCCTGAGAAGCATATTGATGTTTTCCTACATTTTTTTCAAGCCTCATTAAAGCCACAGGTGTGGGGAAAACTGTAACTAAAGCAGTAATAAAAATATGAAAGACTACTTCACCTACGGGCCTGGGATGAAGTTTTTTTGTTTGCTTTTTTAACCCAAATATTTGTTTTGGAAGCACTAGAAATAGAAAGACAGGAAGAGGATTACCTCATTACTGTCACGATCTCACTTTTTATCAGAGCCACTTAGTCTTCCACAAGGCCTAGGGGCAGTCAGAAGAATGAAATACTTGAGTGAAGAATAAGTAGGTTAAAAAAAGCAAACTACAAATGAGTTGTGTAGCTTGTACCTCTTCTCCCAAAGCTCATGTCATGTTTGAGCCCTCAAATGAGGCTGCTCTTCATATGCTACAGAAATCACTGTATGAGGTCTGAAGAGAAGTTTGTCAGACCCACTTTTGAGAGGTTGTTTTGCTCTGCAGCAGTTCTTCCAACCTTAAGTCACCAACCTCTCACTCTGTAAAAATACTTTCTTGTAAATTGTGGTGACCCCTCAGTTTTCCCTTGAATCTGGTCTAGCTCTGAAATATCCAGCGTCTTGTTGAAACAGTCCCAGAGAACTTGTGGCAGCAAGGGGTACATACTTCTAAAACCACAGAGGGGATTTCTGAGGGAAAGCCCCACTGCCAAAAGGAGCCATGGACATTTTAGAAGTCAGTCAAGCTGAGTATTGCTACGCCTTTCTTTGTATTCTTCTGAACACCTATTGTCTGCTGAGACAGCTCTCTCCTGACCCAGTTTTTGTGGTCTCCAGTGGGCAACCCCCTTCACTCCTCTTAACTAAGATGACGTTACACTAAGGGAACTTCACTCGTAGTTGGGAACACCAGCCAGACACTGCTGTGAAGCAGTGAAGGATTTCAGAAATCAGGATTGAGAAGTTAAAAAAAGTCAATGTTATGTCCCTTGCAGGTGATGGAAATGAAGTACTTTCTGTGGCCTGGTTTAATTTCACATCAGCCACTCAAATCTCTCAATAACAAAAGCCAGAGCAAATGTTCTAAGAGCACTAATCAAAAGGCCATCAAGGTTCTACAAAGACTGACTTTAATAAACTTTGGACCAGGCCACAGATAAATGCAGGACTTGCAAAAAACAAAGACCAACTTAGGTTCAGGCCAGATCTATTAAGAGAAACTTGTAAAGCCCAATATTTTGCAGTGTTTCTTCCTTTGACTCTTTCAGGACTACACACTTCTCTCAGGGAAGAACATCTCTTATAGTACCGTACTGTAGAGCCTGTGAGTTTTACCAAGTGGTTCTACCATCACCTGAAACCATCTACCATCACTCCTCTACACCACAGGGAGAAGGAAATGGAAGTTCAGTCTCACACAGCAAGTGCCAGAGGGATGAGCAGAAAAAGGTATTCACTGAAATAGGGTTAGACCACAACTAGTACAACTCTCACCATTCTCCATCCTCCTTTACATGATCCTCCAGGTCCCTTAGACTAAGTTACATCAACATAACCTTTACATTAAGTGGGGTAGAGCAAATATAATAAAACAAAAAGGTGTAGGTTGTCAGTTTCAATAATTTCTGGACGACTTATTTAAACTTACCTGGACACAAGTCATCTTTACAATTACTCTCTCAAAGCCTTACGTTTGTATTCTGCTTAGATGTTTAAGCACATCAGCCTGAGTGCTCAAGACTGATCAGGGAAGAGAGGTTTTAAGATGATCATATACTCTACCTTGACATTTTATTTCTTCACCAATATTAACTTGGTGCCCTAAGTCCATTTCATTTTTCTTATACAGTGACCAGGCAGACAGCAGAGCTGTTTACAGATAGATTTGTGAGGTCTTTTTGGGCAATACATCTCCCATCACACAGACTGCAGCAGGATCACAACAGGGTACTGGGGGAAGAGTATTGTAGTGCTCCAGGGCTGGGTTCACATGGCAGCTATACACTTTTGCAAAGATGGCCCAAAGTGGTTAATAACAGAAAAATTCATCCTCAGCATTCATCCTGAAACAGCAAGACAGAATTTGCCAGCTAACAAAATGAACTTCTGTATTCAGACAGGAAGATTTTTACATTATTTTGATCTCGAAACAGATCTATTTTAAATAAAAAAAAACACTAGATGTTTTCCTGCATCTGATTTTTTATGCAGTCTCACAGCCCTGAATACATATCTGTATGTGAGTGTACTACAGACTCAACCCTGACAAACACACTTAAACATCTCTTTGGATGAAGGAAGCAAAACTTTGCAATCATTTTTGATCCCACTGAAACCAGTAAGGTTTTCTATTTCTTTCAGCAGGAGGGGGAACTCTCCCCTTCAGCAGAGGTCTCTGAGCAAAACTTTTCCCCACNCCCCCCCCCCCCCCAAGGAAATATTCATCCACTGGCATGCCATAAACACATCTTTGAATTTATAACAAAAATGTAAATGATTCAAGGCAACAGCAGAATTGTGTGTGTTCTGGTGAAATCATTGATTTTCATCAGGGAGACAATTTTGGCTCAAGTCTAGAATACAGTCTATTCTTTGGCACTGGGGATTTGCAGCTTCTTTGTGAAAATGCAAACCTGGGATACCTGCCTAGAATGGCCCAAGAAACATTTACCTTCCCAATAAAAACAGAGGCCCACTTAACTATTTCCCCTAAAGGGCAGGTATTCATCTAATCACATCTGGAATCCTTTCCAACTTGGTTCCTGCAGGTAATGCTGCTCTGTCATGATCTGATGGTTTAATCCTAGTTATTAAACTGCTCATTCTAGTTAATAATAAAAAAAATGCCTGCCTGTCAGTGCACCAACCTCAGAGCAAACACTATGTAGTGGGCCCCCCACTTTCTTTAAGCAAACAGGGAACACTGTTTGGAATTCAGAGTTTCAAAGAAAAGCTGCCAGATCTAATGAAAATATTGGCAAATTTACCAGGGTGGTTTTTTTAATCCCTAGACAACAAAAACACAACAACAAACTCCAGCCTTTGCAAATCCAGTTTTCCCTACTACTCACAAAGAAGTTCTTTTCTGCGGTCTCAGCAGACAAAATATAACACATACATAATGCATACATAATGTCTGAGCCAGCTGTGATATACTTTCACTCAAAATGTTTTTAACAAAAACCGATTTGTTAACAGATGCATCAAGTTCTTCATGATTTTACAGGGGGAAAAAAAAGCCAACACAATTCCAAGTCTTCATTTCCCAATGTTTCATTAAAACCAAATATTTTTAGATCCAAACGATAAAGCTTTGCCAGCAGCCTCTGCTGACTAATAAGCCATTTGCTGTTGAAAACACAATATTGATGTGAAAATGGCCAACTAGCTTTTTTTTAAAAAATGTATTTATACAGCTATAAATAAAACAGACATACCAGATAGACAACACACCACATGCGAAAACAAATTGAACTCGGTATAGCAAGAGGTTTCCATTTCCATCAGTGTAAACTTGAACCTTGTCCACACATTCCCCAGCATGGGACTGGATGGATTTGTCAAAATCCAACTGCACGGCTCAGAAGTAATCCCTGGCACGGCTCACTCCCTGCTGAGCCATATGCACGTGCAATAGTTTGGTCACACAAGAAGATAACCTCTAAAAAAAAAAAATCACTGACTTCAAAAATAAAGCCTGAAAAGCTAATTGCAGAGTTCAGGCTTTCGATTTCTGCCTCAACACAATTTTTACTTCAGACTTCAAGGCTGAGGCCATCACTTCATTACTCGCTGACCTGTTTTAAATGTGTTTCCCCAAACATTTTGTTCCTCCAATTAATCCATCACAAACAGGCATGGAAAAGACTAGAGGACATCTTAGAACTTCCACTGCTGCTTGGAGGTTCCATGCCCCAGACACTTTGACAATAGCTCAGGTCTCAATTCCCTCATCATGGCAGATACTTTAGACTCAAGATACAGAGACTATTGAGTCACAGCCCCACTGTGAAGAAAATAAAGTTTCTATCCAACATAAGATATTTTCTTCACAAAAATTGCTAATATTCCACCTGTTCCACCATGGATGTAGATGCCAGATAAGAACAGGAGCTCTATTCTTTCTGCTGCAGAGGTTTCATTTCCAAGTATCAGACAAGAAGCACATCTTACAGCTCACTTTACCGAAGGGCTTTGGTTTTATTAACTCTAAAGTACTACTGGATTTTAAATGATGATAACTACTGTCAAGACAAGACTCCTTTCCTTCCTCTCAAACATCACATCTAGTTGTACATCCCACACCAAGAGACATCTCAGAGGCCAGGAGTCTCCTAGAGAAGGGTAATTACACATTTTTGGCCATTTTCCTCAGTAAGAAGGGCATTCCTGCCAGAAGGACACATCCTTACTCCTATCTCAGGAGCATTGCTGGCTAATCCTCTTGGCCAGCATAGTTGGAGGCCTCTGCAGTGTCGAGTGCAACGTTACATGTCAGTGTTGCTACTATTCTAAAAGAACCAAGGAAAGTCACACCAGTAACAGGATTTTACTGTTTTGACCGTCACTTAAAGGATATATAAGAAGGATAACCAAGGATCACAGTCCCAGATGAGTGTTGTCAACCTAGAGGACAACTCTCTTTCTGCCACCATTTCTGGTCCCCACCTTCACCCCTGCCAGAGGGCTCAGGTTATCTTGGCTCCGTTTGTTTTGCTGGGGTGGTTTCCTGCCATTTTAGCGCAAGCACCCAAGCTGAAGCAAGAGAAACAGCAGGAACACATGGCCAGGAAGTATCAGCAGGCTATTAGATCAGCTCATCCATCTTGTGGTACCTCATCTGTAACTGCCTAAATTAGAAATACAGTCTCCTTAGTCCCATACATAATCAAGAGAACAACTCAGACTGCGATTCAAAATGCCTAGGGTTAGTCCTTTCACAGGAGGTTTCAGAGCAGAAGCTTCAGCCTTCCCCAGAAGAAGCCTGCAGAGATTAACCTCTAAATTTAGGAGCTTAGATCAAGGCAGAATCATTAGTCCCCAAAGAAAACAATTCTTGAGCTGAATCATCCACTGCTACTGAGATTTACCTAAAGCAGGCAAAATGAAATCAATGCCTAAAAAAAACCATCAGGGAACCTCAGGGCAGAGACGACAAAGGCATCCATAAGCTTCACACAGGGTAGTGACATCCTGGCAGCCATCTGGCAGGAGAGGACTCAAGTCCCTCAGACCTGCTAATACCTATTTCCAGCAGCATTTACTCACAGAGGCAGCCACTGCTCATTCAGCTCCTGGGGCTTCATGGATTGCCTCACCTCCAATGGGGCCAGAAAGCAAGGATTTGAATTCCAAGTGCATTTTCAGGTAACACATCAGATAGCCTGCTGTTAGAATAATGCACAAAAGGGAAAGGTATGGATTAGTCGGAGACGCACCCGGACACAGCTGCCAGGCCTCTGCCTTTCAGCTAGATTAGTTCACCTTTTCTCATTGCTGTTCACAATGAACATGAAGAATGAGTCCTTTGACCACCTCTGAGGTATGTGGTACTGGATCTGAGAAATTCCACACATTGATCAAGAAGGTGGATATTAATGCTTTTCTTTCCCCCTCCTGTGCTCATCTCAGCAACGTGTGTGCAGATCGCAACAGAGCGGCCAGGTCTGAAGCACCAAAGCCAAATCCAACATCCAAAAGCCCTTGACCTTGGTCCAAGTCTCAGCCATTTGAGTCAATGGTAAGACTCTTGCTGGGGTCAGTGATCTGTGCTAATAATCCTTCGTCCTTTCTGGCAATCACCACCCAAGAGCACTGCTCAAATCAGAAGAGGACCAAATGCTGCCACACAGTCCAAGCCACATTTTGAGATGCAGTACACACATCACTACAAATTATGTTTTATGTACTCTTCTAGGAAGAGATACAAAGAGACAGGGTGTGGTGGAGGTGGTTTACAAGCTTAAGGTGAGCATCTCATGAATGGCAAAGCTTTTGCTGAGTAATACCGACATCCTGCAAAATGACTTACTATAAAAACCTTTAGACTACACCATACTACTGTTTCAAAAACAGTGGCAGCGATTTGACAGATGCTCAGAGGTTCAGAATTTCAGAAGTAAACCTAAAAAAGGCAGATTAATGAGCAGATGATGGTGAGGTAGTAAAGTTGCACAATAAATGAAACTTAGCAGATGGCTCTGCAACTATAAAAATCTCCAGCTTCCTAGATTAGATAGACGGAAAGGACACTTGCTTTATTTTCCTGAATTATTTCTGCCTTTTCCTTATGACTTCCGCAGTATCGCCGCTATCTTCTTTTTAAATAGCTCAACTTTCCAAATTTATTTTCCCTTCTGCTTTAAGCATAATGGATCTCATCGGACAAACTTTCTACTCTATCAACATGAAGGAAAACATTAGGGCGCACATCCGGAGCTGCATATGCACAGCCCCATGTTTCCTAGGAAACAAGCGATTGCTCATCTCTGTGCCCAAATAAATTGATGCATCGGTTTCGGCTTCCTACAAACATTAGTATTTTGACTAGGGACAGAATCCCAAACACCCCCAGCGTACTATCAGTTGTGATCATCATAATTCTGCTTCTGCTGCTTACCAGCATTGGCGAAGCTAGCAAGACTGCACTGCTCATTAGAGCTGTTAAAGATAAACTCTGATTACGTGGTCATGGTGCAGACCCGAGGACAGGCAATCGGAGAGACCATCGGTGCTCTCTGCCCAGGGAGCCAGCAGAGCCATATGCATCCCTGGGTGCTCATGTGCAGCCATCTGGGGAGGAAGGAAATTAGTGCCTCCCACCGCAGCACCTTCTGTTGGCTGCGCAGAGATGAACAGGAGTCAGAAACCAGGAATTTTGGCTTGGGATTATCTTTGACTGACCAACTCCAAGCTTAAAGAGAGTCATTCTGACACAAACTGATGCTCCCTCGGGTATTTCCATGTTTGTACTAATGAGCCTGGATTTCTCTCCTCCAGGAGTTTCCTCCTTTCAACTTTATTGACTTTCCATGCTTGAATGGGGTCATTTTTTTCTTAAAACCATATTCCAAAGTTGACACTTATATATTTCCAAATAATATTTTGCTTCCGACAATTCCAATATTGATTTAATGGCGCATTCCTGGAATCTAACTCTTAATAGCAGAGTTACTGCAACATTAAGCTAAACGCTTGTGACAATTTGACCCTCAACGCCAATACCACAGTAAATAGAACTCCAGCTGATTCCACAGGAAGGGCTATTAAGGAATATATAGGCACGTTTCAGATGTTCTGCAATTTCAGCCTGTCAGTAGCACAGGCATTAGGAACTCAGCTCTCAAAATCTAAATTTTCTGAAAACTCCCTGTCATCTGAAAGATGGTCGTGTCCCCTGACATCTATTAATTGCACTGAAAATTTCCTCATTATTCAAAATGTCGATTATATGAACTTATTCAATGTCTCCCCTGACATTTGGATAATCGAGGTTGTATTGCATATGGGCCATTCTTGCAAATCTTTGAAGACAATTGACTACCCTCATGAGTAAAGGTTTGCAAGATCAAGTCATACAACACATAGGAACAACATTCATCAAAAATAACTTCAAAATAATTTGTTATATATGATCAAGCATTAGTATCAATAAATGGCCATCATGGTAATAAGGCCTGAGTGTACAGCACAGGTCTTTGCTAATATAGCATTACTAATACTTGCTATTGATCAGCCAGCCAATCTGAAACCTCTTAAGCAACTTAACTCCTTTTCTCTGGAGAATGGTAGTGCAAGTTCCACCAAAGGCCATTTTGCAGAAATGTGATAGTTTAAAATTTTTCTACTACTACTTCTTCCCTTTAACTCTTTCGCATGAGTTGCTCTGGTTTGTCATTGTCAATACTTTTAAATCTCAACAAAGGCAAGCTCATTAAAATAAAGAAAACAAGGAGAAAATTACTCATCTGAATTTCCAGGACAAAAAGCAAAGTTTGGAAGCTCAAGAGATGAATGCAGTTTTTCTGCCAAGTGAAGCAAGCTACATCACCCCTTCTGTCATGGGGTACCCAATTCTGGGAGGGAAAAATAAAGGGAAGAAAAATATTTCTTTTGCTGACACCACATGCAAACAGAACTTCTGCTCAACTATTCATGCCAACAACGTTGCTTCTTTAACAAGCAGTTGTGTGTGCAGGGATAGGTGCTTAATTCTGCTGCAACGTGGACCTAAGCCAACTTCTGTACAAATTCTATTTACAGCAGCCTACTAGATGGGGATCAACAGCACAAGCTTCCTTCTTGTCATTTCTTCTAACAGTTAAAAACATTTCTGATTTATTTTTTTCTTTATACACTGATGATTATATAGTCTGCCCTCACAGCACTGAGGAACACCGTAAATTTAACAGAAACTTTGGCATCCTGTGTGTGTCCAAGGAAAGAAAGAAACCATTATTTTGCACACTACTGATTTCTTCTTTCTGCAGTTGGGCAAAAGAATAAAGTCCTGGCCCACAAATGCTTCCTCTCCTAGAGAGGCTAAGAATTCCTACAGCAAGAGCAGCATTACAGAGCTGTGAGCACTAGCACTCTGGAACAGTCTCTCAAGTTTAGCCTCCTGGCTTCTCTTGTTCTTTATCTATGCAGTACAAGTATTGCAGTCTAAGTTTATGGAGAAGAGAAGATGCTTTTACTTGCATCCTACTAGTCCTCTAGGTTTCATTGAATCATTTACCATGAAAAGATCTTTAAGATCATCCAATCCAACCATGGGTCTACCTCCCTTGGATCTCACATCATGTTTTAGTGGGGCAGAAATTTCTTGAGGAAGTTACCAACAGGACACAGGAGGTCATAAGTAAAACCTGAGAACACTTTATGCTTACATTGAATATGGACCTATAGGTATTGCGTCAGGCACAAATAAATGCAAAGAGTAGCATTCTTTGCTGGCAAAGACATAAATGAATATTAGGGACATTTTTTCTTTCTCTTGGATTTTTTCACCCCATGTGTGCTGCATATTAGGCTCGGTTAGAAAATTTAAGAGGCCCATATGGCTAAATGGCAGCATTGTATGACCTACAAAAGCTATGCTGAAGGATGCAGAGAGGCAAGCATCATTGGGGTTAATCTTGAAAAAAAAAAAAATTAGAAGTCCTCAAACGCTGTTATTTTCCATCTGTTGCAAACCCATAAAATTTGCAAGAGGCATCTTTTCAACCTAATAATATTATTTGCTAAATGCACATTACTGCTGATGCCCATCTAGGGATAAGTCCAAACCGCAGTGCTCCGACATGATAATTTATTCCAGCAGCAAAGAAAAAAGAAAAAAATTGCACTCTGTTCTCTAAGCATTATACACTTTGCTTTAGGGCATAAGCCATACATTCAGCTCCCCAGCAGGAGGCTGTGCAGTAGCTGTACTCCAGAGAATTAACTGGGTGGTATTCTGCCCTCTGCTATGGGTATCCGAATCCCCGGCTGGAAAGGGGGGGGAGACCTGAGGGACAGGGGGAAGAAATCAAGATTCAAAGCCAAAATACCTCTCTAACTGACAGGGAGGGATTCAGAGCCTGTAGCCCTATACCTCCCAAGTCACTTTATCGCTATGGTACCTCCCTTTACTATGATAAGGGGAGAAATCACACCAAGGGGAGATTGCTCATCTATCAAGGTACAAGATGTGAACGTCCTCCATTCACCCCTCCAAGTGCACCTTGGCCACAGATGACTTGTACAGGCATAGGAGGAGGACTCCTCCAAACCGCTCCCCAGGCAACACAGCCTGTCCCCACTAGGGTATCTCCACACTGGAAAGAAACCACTGTGGCTTCACTAAGTGCCACCTTGCACCAACAAAGTACCTGAGGTTTTCTTCCCCCCAAGCTTCACTGAAAATCACTATGTAACATAGGGAACAGCTTGTGTTTCCCAGATAATCGGGGGTGGCAGGCGTTGTTCTGTTTTCTAAGCAGGTGTCATGAGGGAAATGAGAAATCCTATTCCCACTACACTCTTTTCTGCTAAAAAAAAAAAAAAAGCATAGCAAGATTGTCCAGGTCAGAGAAAAACATCTGATTACTGCAGTCAGTATTAGCACCTTCTCAAGGTTCAGAGAGGGAGCTTCATACAACCCTAGCAGCTTTGCTTTCTCTGTTAATCATTACCTTGCTTTCTAGTCAGAAGAGGCATCAGAGATGTGCACGGCAGCCTGATCTCTCTCATGTATCCTGACAGTGGTACATTTAAATGCCACTTGTCAGCATTTGAAAGGAGACAACACTTGCTTTGCACACTAGTAACAGGTGAGTAATTCAGGCTACAACGCAAACCGAGTATTTACACAGCCAGTAGTCAAGCCAGATGGAAACATACAGCAAGACACCAGTCCATCAGTACAAACCCTTGCCAAGAGCACAGCGACCAACACCCTGTATCAAATCTGCTCCTTCTCTGTGGCATCAAGATTTTCAGGCTGCACACTTATCCGAAACCAGATGAATTCCTAACTACTAGAAAGACAATTAATAAATGAGATAAGATCTTCCTTTGGGAAGAACACTAGATTGCTCCATTAAGATTATTGCAGCTGCATAACGCTAATAAAGGGATATCACTTTGCTAATGGGACCATCACTTCCAGAAGATTCCTCCACTCTCATATAAACTTTATATCAATGCAGCCAATTTCAGTTCATTTACTGGATCATACAGTGTTAGACATCTCACTGCAAAGCCTTTTTCACCGCCATACTTCGCAACCATACCCCTAATGGCATTTTCACTTCTGTTCACAATCTCAACTACTGCATGAGCAGTATTTCCTGCCTAAACTGATCTATTCCTTTATATTTGGGGAATTTCTTAAGCCAGTCTGATTCTGAATCAATTTCTCCAGGAAGGAGAGCTGCAATTTGTTGAATTTTCAGACAGACTAGTTCCCACCATCCCCCAATCCTTCCCTCCCCCCTTCCCTCTCTCCCTCAATGCAATTTAGGTCACTTGAATACAGATATCTCCAAGTCATGGGTGCAACCAGGGTACTGCACATAAGTGACCTACAAAGAGGTCTGGTGGGGACTGAGCTGAAAACCTGAATCTTAAGGGATTTAAAGAAACACCATCTAATAAACATCATCCTTTCTTCCGACTCCAAAATGATGATGATAAAAGAAGCCAAAGTGCCCAGCTTCTAGGCTGCACGCAAAGCCGTTGCTTTATTAATTTATGACTGCACAATAGCAAGATGGTAAATAACATGCAAAACTAACATGCAGTCTAAAAAGAGAGGATCTTCCTCCACTTGAAAAAGGCAACTAGGAGGTTCAAACATACAGAAGGAGCTTAAGTGATCACCAACGTATTTTTCAGGTGCAGAGGCTTGTAATTCACCCCAGAAAAACTCCGATTCCAGAAATTCACCTCCCATCAATTTTAGGTTTACAGGCAGATCTCAGAGGAACCTGGGGTAAAATAAGATTCGTCCCATGGAAATGCACTGGCAGACAGGGGAATCACAGCCCATCCTCCTGCTACACATCCCTTAGGCACCAGGGTAAATTACTGATCATTGCTCCTCACCTCTGGGCTTAAGACTCAATGCTTAGTGCATATTTCTGTAGAGATTAACAACTGCACACAATCCCACCTTTAAGCCTCCTATAAACACATCTATGTAAGCTTCTAAAACAATCAATACAAACCCTGCACACTACCATTTCTTCAGTAATGAGAGGTTCAACTGAAGTACCTCCCACTAAAACTGGAGAAAGAAACCCCAGCTTCAGGAGGTTAGAGCTGAAGTGAGACACTGGGGAATAAGGCCATATCCACATGACTGTAATGGAAGCTACATTTTCAGTATCCTTAAGCATAGCTCTTGAAGGAGGAGGACACATTGGCTTTGAAAGAAAAATATTGTTTTATATCACTATATAAAACACAGTGGTCAATACAGTGAAACTGGGGAACTACTGGGCACCCAGAAACAGGAAACACTAAAAGGACCAAAATCAAAGGGAGTACTGAAATCGTAAAACAAACAAGCAGACAAGCAAACAAACCTCCCAAAATGAAATAAAACATCACATCAGATGCATTGCATGAAACACGCTTTAGCATTTCTCAAGTTGCTACATCAAAGAGCCCTGCAGGTCTAACTGAAGCCACTTACTACACAATTCTGATCCAAAATGTATGACTAAGCATTAGTCATGCACAACAAAGTTATTGAGACCTTTATTGAAAAGAAAGCCCACAAAAATTCATTTCAGATATTAGGATACAAGATGTAGAAAGGACCCCTGAGTCACTGAGTCTATCCCCAACTACCACACCTCAAATTGCAAAACTCAGGGAAGACAATACCCACCTTCAACAAACAGGTTGGTAGCACAATTTTTGACCCTTTTTTCTCAAGGGCTACCCCTTGGTTTGTAAAAGATACGTGAAAAATCATGAGAGCAGAGCTCTGTTTCACACTTACCTCCTAAAGGTGCTCTTTCCTCTCCTGCACCTAGGATTCGAGTTGACCTTGAGGTAGGGCAGGAAGACCAGCCTCTGACCAGACGAGATCTCAGACACCTGGTAGACCTTCCCCAGGTTTTGCAGCTTAGCCTGATGCCTGATTGGCTCCTGCAGCTCCACCCTCCAGAGGAAGCAGCCCCACAGGTGAGCCCTGATAGCTCTCCTGACCAGCTGAAACAGCTCTTCTTGGCTTTAGCATGAGGACCCCTCAAACAGAGCTCCCCAGAGGTTTCCTCTTTTTGCACAGAGCACATGATGTGTCCACTTACAAGGGCAAGTGCTGCTCTTCCACCCATTCTACGTTCTGCACCAACTGCCTTCATACCAGCAGGTTACACCTGAAAGTTTTCATACGCTTAATCAGGAGAACCCAACCCAGCTCTGATCTTGCTATGCATGATTTCCATAGGTCTAAACTATATTTATATTGCTAGCTGGATTTCTCTGGCTCAGCCTTAGATGCCAACCTGAGGTGCTTCTTTTCTAAACCTCAAAGTTGGTGATGAGTAATGGACACCTGCAGAGTATGACTGAACATACCTGCTGGCACAGCTGCCCTTGGGAGGAAGGGTCTCTCTTATCATTGACAGAAGAGGCTGCCAAGAGCAAGCAGACTCCTGGCTTAAGCATCTCAGCTAAGTGCTTAATTTCAACGTGAGATAAAGCCAGCCCAATGCTACAAGGCACTTTTTAGGAAGTCTGACCTTCTCCCAAAAACTGGCAACCACCTAACCTCTGGCTGTGATGCCCATTAGAAAGTAGAACTTTTTTCACCAGAGAAGCAAACCTTATCCCTCCATACTCTGCCAAATGAAACTTCTGAAAATTTCTCTCCTTAAACAAGGGTGTTTTTTCACTCAGTAGCTGGCAGACCCTCTGGCTCTCTGCTATAGTAACGTTTTTTCTCACTGTACCCAGGACTAAGCAGCTTGGTGAGGTAGAAGCCTGTACAACATCATAAAGTAATTACAGCATGTAAAATAATTTAAATAATTTCTTTCTTACTTTCAACCCTATATATGAGCAATCAGGTTTTCTTTAGCAACAATAGCTTTTGCCACAACCCTAGGGGCAGGAACCTAAACCATATGTACATAAAAAGGTAACCTCAAGTTTCCTCTTCAAAGCTCTGATGTGGAATACCACAGGCACATTTAGTCAATTGTCCTTCAAACGTCTTATGTACATTTGGCTTTTTTCCCCTTTATGCTTGAGAAGACGTCAGAGGCTCAGCTTCGGGGAATGTGGTGGAGTTAGACTCCTGTTCATTCCCATTAGCTGAATTTATGTTGTAGGCTTCTGTTGGGAAATGTCATATTGTTTCATGATCTTGGTTTCATGGGCAGTGGAAGTACTCGCACTAGCTCTCTCTTCTGCCTAGGAAACCGCATTTCTTTGCATGGCTATCACCCAAAACACCTGGCAATAAATCCAGGGAACTAGGTAAATTGCAAGGTTAATTATGAATGGGGTGGTGATGATGTTTTCATCCTCCTCTTCATCATGCTGTTTTCTCTGGCAAGAAGTTGCGCATTGACAGTATGCACTGGGAAGCAATCAGTCCACACCAGAGGAGTGACCCCAGAGACGGGAGAATCCCACACTACACCACTTCAGACATGTAACACTGGAAGGTTTTCTCCTCAAGCTGAAAGCACAGCACCTAGAGAGACTCTCTGCTGCTCTAGGAGACTTACCAAGAGAAACATACTATAAAAGCATGTCGCTGAGGTGAGTAGGTGTTAGTCCGAGCCTTGTAAGTTAAAAGCAACATCTCATAATCTCTGCTAAATGTAATGGGTAGTCGAAGTAATGAAGCTAACCCAGGCGTAATGATTAATCTTAGTGTGAGTCGTGACCCTGGCAGCTGCATTCTGAACCAGCTGCAATCTATATAATGCATTCCCAGGAAGACCAGACAACAAGGAGTTGCATTAGCACACAGTGCAGATGGTACGAATGCGTGTACCAACAGTCTCGAGCCTAGCCAAGGAGAGCAAAGGTCTTCGTTTACTAATATTCTTAAAAGGATGGCAATTTGTCTAAGATATTTATTGTGCTTATCATAATCAAAGAGCTTGATTTCTAGAATTAATCCTTTTATTGCTAACAAAAAATATTACCATGAAAAAAGGTTGCTGGAGTGGAGGCAGCCTCTGAGCAATGCACAGGATTAGCCATCAGCAATACATTTTTTCCTCCTCCTCCCCCTACACAGTGTCAGGGTCATGTAAAGTCAAAACACTAAATATAGGACAACATCAGTGGAAAGCAAAGCAAGCTTAGCTGGCCACAATGGAAACACAACACGGGGCCCCTTGCAAGGTAAACCCACCAAAACTGCATGATTAGGCTAAAACAACAACAAGAGGCTTATTAAATCAACAGAGAGTAGTTGCGCCTTAAGCCAGCTCTGTATTTATGAGACTCGTTCTGGAGATCTGAATAGGTTATTGCATGAAGGGAAACCAGGGCAGACTGATACAGAGCACTTGCAGTGTCCTCTGGGGAAGATCCATGGGTCGGAAAGCATTTGTTTCATGGGTGGATTTTCACTCAGGAAAGGCAATGCCCCACCCAAAGCAAGGAAACAAAAGTGTTTACCTAAATGGGAGCTATCTGGACTGACAAGCCTCATAATGTCTCCTGGCAAGTGCAGGAGAGAAGGAACCAGCTTCTTCAGGCTGGGAAAGATCTCCTTTCTCCTGGAGAGCTCTGCTGTCACTCAGCTTTTGACTTCTTCAATCTGTCACACACTTTGAACAGAGCCACTGCTACAGGCTTTCACTGTCTATGCCAGCTTCTTCTCCCCTTCAGAGCTGTCAGTTCAAAAGGAAAAGAGCCTGGCAGTAAGGTGGACTTTTCAAAGTTTATCCTCTGCCTATATTGGTCATGCTCTGAATCACCTTTAAACAGACACTGCTTATTGAGAAGAGGCAGCTTCAGTACCCGCATGGTAAATTCTGCAGTGCTCAGTACCTGGAGTAGCTGCTGCAAGGATGGTGAGATGGCTGATGGGACTGGGGATGTAAAGGTCTTAAGAACTTCAGCGGCAAAGTGGCCAAAGAAGTGGAGACAGTATGACAGTGTTTTGGTGTGAGCCTGCCTGTTGGCACGGTGCAGAGAGCAGCCTAACATGCCAGTACATGCCTGGAAACTGAATAGAGCAGCAGGTTTAATTTCAGGTCTAATGGTTGCTGACAATGAGTTCCTTTTGATCCCATCTTTCGCTTCACTTTAAAATATAGTTTGAAAGGTACTTGACATACAGTTTCAAACCAAAACCCAGCTCCAGATTTCTAATCTATTCTATCATTTCCTCCTAAGTTGCCTGTCAGTGCAGCAGCTGAATACCAACCACTCTCATATTGATAAGTTCAGGTCTACTGCTGACCTGCAGTGCTGTTCAGAATCCATATGGCAAGTGAGACCAACTGGGAGTGGTGCCATGAAATTTCATTTCCTGAAGAGGCTTTTTTCTAAATTAAACCAGTTAGAACCAAGCTGATTCATAGGAACATGGTGCATTTTTTAAAACTCCCCTTCTGTGAACCTAAGCTATTCTCCTGTTGCTTGAAAAACATACACCTACTGATTAAGGCCTGTCCTAACACACAGTAGCTCTTCAGTAATGCTGCAGCTGTCAACGTAGGGTACCTAGATCATCCAAATAAAGCAACAGTCATCAAATACTGGAGAAACTGGTGTAGCTGAACTTGCATGAGAAAAACAGTGAAATGTGTTTATTCCTGCAAGTTGGTTTTGGCCCAGCTGGGAACAGTGCTTTTCCTGAGTGAGGCAGGAGACCATGCACGTGATGAGCCCGGTGCTTTTCCACTTACTCATGGCAGAAAAAAAACCAAACAGTGTCAGTAACCTTGAAAAGAGGGATAAAGTAAGTTCTTCACACTGAAAGTTCCCCACATTATTCTAGGCAATCTTTTGGAGACCCTCCATCCTTACCTACTATAAAACAAATACCAGCGTGGCTTTATCCTCTGTATGCTCCTGGGCATTTGCCAGAGGAGTGACATGAAGTCCTGTATTAATCTGTCCCGGATGACAAATATTTACTGCACCCCACTGTCCCCCAGGAATGTCTGTCCCAGCAACTCCTGGACTCAAAACGCCAAGCCCAGAGCAAAAGGGGAGGGATATGGAAAAGTGAGGATGGTCTGAGCCTTACTAGTTTAAGTCTTTCACATTCCCCCAATTTCTGGGGAGTAAACAGGTCAGGAGCTCAACAAGCTACAGACTCCAGCCCCACAGAAAGCTCTTTATGGGGAAGCCTGGTCCACACCACACTCCAGATAGCCATAAACAAGACAGGCTCCTTTCGTCCTAAGTCTCTTGCAAGGGACAAATGACTTGCAGGGGACCCTGATCTTGGTTCTGGGCTCCACCACAACAGAAACAACAAAGACAGCTCCTAGAAGGGATGGCACAAACGAAGGCACAGTATAAACCAGCACACACCTAAATGAGCTCAGTGTTGTTCATTTGTAGTATGTTCACCCCCCCGCCCCCCATAACAGCAGATTATTATTCACCTACAGTAACATCTGTTCCTTTGCCACAGTCTCACCGGTGTCAGAGCTGTGCTGGAGCAACTCCTACATCCCCTTCCAGGAAAATCTCCAGTGAGGCACAGTATTATAATTCCCTGACCACTGAGAGTTGTATACACCAGATGGATACTACCAACCTGAGCACTTTAAGCACATACACCCTACAAATTAAAGCAATCAGTCAGCCTCAAAGAGAAGTGAAAAATAGCAGCAGATTTTTTTTTTTTGCCAAAAATTCAGCTTCACAATAAAAGCTTCAATGCCACCCTTTCAAAGGGGTAAAATTCTTTATTTCTGTTAAGATCAGTAATTCTTGTTTCTACTTTCTCGCTTTGCTTTTATTTTATGGCACGCTAAACTACCAATGTTGCTATTATCTATTTACTATTTTAAAACACCACAGGCCCATCTTTAAATATTTTATTGAAACAAACTAATTGTAAGACTCCAAAGTGAATTTTTGTCCAAATTTACTTTCCCCTTGAAATTATCTGCCACTCTCCCCCGCACCAAAATTCCAGACTCTGCCACAGAGAAGCAGAGGTGTTCCCTGAGCACCTTTGTGCAGTGTATACACAGACACTGTTCTAACCTGTATAACCTGAATTACTCTCCTCAGCATTTATTAGGGGTTAATGCACCCTTGGTAAGATAAGCAGGTGTTAAGGTCCTCCAGGAATTACTCCCCATCCCTGAGAGATGCTGAATTGTCTGCCTGGAAGCCCTCAGCCACGGACATGTTCTCTGTCAGGGCAGAAGAGGGCAATCTGGAAAGGGTAAGTGAAGCAAAGGCACGATTAATGTAGTCCTTTTCCCAGGGGCTGGCCAGGAAAACGAGCTCTGTAACAGCTAGAACTCTCCTCAAAAAAAGACAAATATACCTGCCTGGCTGCTGCAATTCAAGGTGTGCAAGCCCTTTCGTGGAGACCACAGCAATGCATGCCAAATTTGTTTCACCATTACTTCACTCTCCCATCAGACTGGGGCACCAAAGGTGAGCCAGCAGCAGCTTGCCCAGGATGCCCCTCAGTTTCTTCCTTCCTGGCTTTTAGCATCTCATCTGACAGCAAGCTGCCAGAGTTTAAACAATCTCAGAGGCACTCACAAACCATATCCTTTTTTGTTGTTCATTTTACAAAATTAAAAACATTAAACATTAATGTCTCTTGAGTTTCCTCTTCCCCTCAACCCCTCCCACCTCCCAAAGTAAAATATGTTTCTGTGATTCCACATCAGAAGGAAACAATACTCTCTTGTGCCTAATACTTCGTGGGTGTGGGTGTTTTCAGGAACCACTTCTGAGAAGAAATCCCAGAGGTTATTGTAATCATTCCTTTCACTCCTGGGTACTCAAGCACAGGATTGCCTGCAATCAATTTGCTCTTGCATCCAAGTATTAAAACTCCCTGCGTATAAAAGTATCACAAGCACTTTCTATATTAATACATGTAGCAATGTTCTAAAGAGCTTTTTATTATGCTGCAAAGAAATTACAAGGCAGAGCAAAAGCCACTAAAGCCTGCTTGAGCATTACCACCAAATACCAAAGTTGGGTCAGATCCTCAGCACACCCCAGCCAGAGCAACCTCGACTGCATTCCCCAACTCTTCTCAGGGCAAAGTCAGGTACATGTCCCTGTAGCACAGCCCCGTAAGCCTACCTTAATCTTACAATGAGGAGGATTACAAAGCTACAAAAAACATGACAGGAAATTAGAACACATTTAATGCAAAGCATATGAACAGAGATCCCGATTGCTTTCAAGCTCATCTTTTTTTTTTTTTTCACTTTTATATCAAAGATTTGGATCCACAGACAAAGATAGTAGCACCACAGAGTGACCAGCAAGAGAGTTTAACCCTTGTACTCTAATTCTTGGACTATTCCATGTGAAACTACCCCACCATTTGCTACTCGATATTAAAGGTACTATCTGGTACTAGTGTCTGGGGGAAATAACTGCTTAACATAAGGAACTTGAGATTACTTTTTCACCTGCAAATTGGCTTTAAGGAATCCACACCACTCTTCCCACACATCCAGCCTCCTCACTCCCAGAGAGAGGGTTTCTCAGGCGTTCTGAGCTAGTCTGCTCCCAGCTACCCACAGGATTTTTCACCTCGCCAGCCAGCACTGCTGGATATAAGAAGAGAGTGCACAAGCAATAGTCTTATGCATGCCTTTGAGGATTTTCACTCTGGTTAACTCTTCTACAGAGAGCCTACGAGCAGGATGTGATGTCTCAACTACCATCTTTTTAATAATATTCAAAAATGTTGAGAATGAAGAAGTTCAATTCCACAAATGGATCAGAAACATATTTGCTATTTGTGTGCTGAGCTCTGCCGATTGTGAGGACTGAAGTCCTGTGGCATTGCTCCCCCTTCCTGGCTGGCCATGCACACAGACATTCCTACCTCATACATTAACTTCTTAACAGCTCCAGGTGCCTTTCCCCTGAATGCTCAGACACCAATTGTAAAATTCACTTGGATATGCACACTGAAATAGAATTACTGAGGTGCCTCAGCCCAAAAAACTTACCGACCTGGCTGAAACAAAGCCATTTCAAGATTTGAGTGATTACACACAAAAATCTCCCAAACCAATGAAAATGTACATTCTCTCTGCTCACTACAACTTGTGGTAACTTGTGCAGGCTGGATCTGATCCAAATATCTTGCAGGGAGATTCCTTAGCTCTGCATTAATCCTTCACATCAACTCTAATCCTCTAAGTAAACTGTTTGCATTTTGCAAGTTTTCATCGTAAATGACAAGGAATTTTAGGTTAGAGATAACACAAAACACAACAATGTAAGAAAGGAATAAATAAAGAAAAGCTATTCAGGGTCTGACAGCACTGGATAAGTAAGCAATATGACCCATAGGGCAAAAATAAGAACAAGAATGAACATGGGGATATATGTAGCAGGTTTTGTAAAAGGTAATATAGGTTTGGAAGAGCCGTAAAAGCAAAGCCACACAGTAAGTAAATGCAGCTGTAACTGGAGCTTTATGAGAGTGATGGATTCCCACAGCAGAGAAAGAAGCAACTCTAAAGAGAAAACTGTAAAAAACACAGGACAGTTCAGTCCTGCTGTAGGACGTTCGAGTGAACAGAAATGGCAACTGCTTTCAGCCCCTGCTGATTAGAGTTCCGGGTGATAGATGGATAGATAAAGATATATAGATATATAAAAATGGGTAAAATCCTGCAGACTCTGCAAACAGTGGCAATGCTCACAAGTGGTCACAGCAAATGCTCAGCACATCAACCTGCAGGTATAACCCAGCTCCAGAGACTTCCTTACACTTCCTTACAGCTTCCTTTCTAAGGTTAGCACATTGTACCTATTTCTGCTATTTTCTTTTTAGTCATTCTTTATAACTCACTCATTTATGATAAAAATCCTGCATCACAACAGACTTCGAAATACTTGTAAGACTTCAAAGGAAAACATGTCTTTTATCTGATAGCTTTTCAGTACTAGACTATTTTGGTAAAATGACAATCTTTATAATGAAAATTTTATTGACAGTGATCACAGACAAGCGAAGTTCTTTAAACAGGCCATTTTTCAAGGTATTGTACGGTAATTTATGCATAGTTTTAGGCTAAATCCACAAATCAGTATCACAATGATGTTTATTAACGGCTGCATCAAAAGCAAATCTTCTGAATTTGTGAACTTAAAAAGAAAATGAATGAGAGAAAAACAGGAGCACAGATGAAACAGTCTCAGCTCCGTAGCAGAGCTTTTCACTTCAGCTTCAATTTTGACTGTTTTAACTGAAGAGCACAGAAAGATCAGCACAGCTCAAATGTTTACATTTATGCACCTGCAGCTTAGAAAAGTTATGAATACAACAGGGATTCTCCTGTTACCCTTTCTACTTTCATCATTCACGCGTTTGCAAACACAGACCTTTCAAAACTCCACCAGCAATGACAGTGCTCCCAGCTGCACAGGATCTACTGGTTTTCTGAAGGCCATCGGGACAGACAAAAAGGTTGGCCAGGGGGTCTCCTTTGCCAGCCACAGAAGTCCCTGACCTTAGGGCTCTGCATGGTCTTTAAGCTGCTGACTTAGGGCTCACAGAGTCAAGCTCTTAAGCGCTGTATCAGCTAAGAGCAAGCAGAGGCACCAGCACAGAGAATAGCATTCTGAGAGGCCCCTACACATAAATCACCCACTTCTGGGCGTTCACAAACACCCTAGGTGAACATCAGTCAGTCTTTGAGCATGTGGCACTCATTGCTTAGTCTGCTCCGACAACTGTCTGCAGGTAATATGTGGACAAGGGACTGGCCTCCAGTACACCTCTGACCCCTCTGGCTTTTGGAGTCAGTTCTGCACTCTCTGCTCGTGATCTTTGACACCCAGCAGCACAACCACACTGGAAGGAGCAGAAAGCACCCATAGCTTTTGTTCCTTTCCTCCTTTTTCTGAAGGAGCAGATGGTGCAATGGTAGAGTGTCCTCCTGTGAGTGGGGAGATATAAGTTTAATCCTTTGACGTTGAACTACTCCCCAGACATCCCGGACCCAGCTGGGGCACCCACCAACATTTTAAAGCAGTAGTCATTGGGCAGTTCATTCATCAAGATCTATCTCAAACTGATGGAAGCATCTACTGAGTAAAAAAGCCTAAGAATTCTGGAAAGCTCTTAAGACTTCTGATTGTATCATATCCTTTGATAGCATAAATGCATCTGAGACACCCTTCAACCACTGTGTAATCTCCAGCATAGGGTCCTGCTTGAGGAGGCAGGTACAGCAGCACCTTTTTCTTTCATTGGATCTGCCTCTACCTTGATTCCTGTCTCCACTGCCCAGATGAACACACGATTCGGTTTGAGAACAGCATCATTTCTTCCCTCTTCCTTTGCCTCATACACGCTTCTCTTCTAGCTGAAATACAAAGGATGGAAGCTGCCTACCATACCTAACATCTGTCCAGTGTTTTAGGACAGCGAAGTGCAGGACTGGTGCTCTGTCACAAAAAGGACAGTTTTCCATGCAGGAGACCACACCACAGCACGCACACAGTGCCACAGCATGCTGCTGTACCAGAGACTTCCTTCAGAGTGGTTCAAAGTTTGATGTGAAAAGAAAGTGGTTAAAGTGGATTCCATCATCAACCCATGTCAGGCCTTCAGTATTATTTGAACATGGGATTTTTAATGCATGGCTTTGTACAGCTCTACTTTGTAAACTGAGCACTTTTCAAAGAGAGCTCCAGAATCCTACAGAGCTGGCTTTAGGGGGGCTTTGATCTTTCCAGAGCACCTATCTTGTGTGTCTGTAATTGCTCTAGTTTAACAAGGCTCCATAGCACTTCAAGAAAGAAAAGAAAAAAAAAAAAAATCCTTTTATTAAGGCTGTAAACCTAAGTGACCGCAGTGACGGAATGTGCTGCTGTGGGTACCTTGTAAATCCCCTGGAAAAAAAGCAGAAGAAGGATCTCCACGATGCAATGAAATGAAATATTTATTAAACATGTTGCCAGTGTCCCAGGTGGTATGAAGAAGTCTCGTGGTATGCTGAAAGGCTTGATCTTTCTAAGTATTATGAATGCTGATTTAAATGATTGGGTGAAAGCTGAGGAAGTTATGGCTGAAATTTTGGCTAAAGATGACAGCTCTGGGTTTCAAGTTGCACAAAGCAGTCTGAGGGATTAAGCCAACAAAACCCACTCAAAGATATCCAGTTTCAAAAAGGGTAATCTTCCTATCAGTGATTCACACTCAGACAATGGTGAGGATTCCTCATTACTCTGACTTTGCCATATTAATCTTACTTTACAAATACATGCAGTGATTTATATCATGTTTAATTAACTGATTGAGGGCTCCTGTGGTAAAATGGCATAACATTAAGCTCTGTCCTTATGGCAAATGCGAATCACATCTTTAGCCTTGCAAGAACAAAATATCATGGGATTCACTGATGACAGGATGTAGGAATCGAAATAAGGTCCCTCCTGTTGTTTGAGAATCCAGTGAGGGTGGTTGCCATATGCTCATCATTTCCAAGGGAAAAAAATGACAGGATAGAAGAAAGAACTGCTCTAGTTCTTCCAATATGTTCAAATCTCAGATGAAAATGATTGTACAGCAGTTCTGTACCGGGGCCAAGTTTTACATGAAAGTGCATAGCAAACTTTCAGAAAGCTTATAATGAGAGATCTTTTTAACGTGATTTTTTTTGTATTTAAATAAACTGCTGCGTGAAATGACTCTTTTCTTTAGGAAAAAAAAAAACCCACCAACAGAAAAAAGAGATGAACTAAAAAAAAGAGGCTTCTTTGCCAGCAACATAAGACAACATAAAATTAACTTAGCTTTTGCTATGAAGAGTTATTCCCCTCTAGCACTCACAACCTGTTTTTGAAGATAAAAACTACAACTGTTATCGTCTGATAAAATTAGATGGTGTATATAATTTGCTGCTACCATTACCAAGATTAAAAGCCTTGTTTATATTATTACAAAGTTTCTTAAAATTCAGAAAGCGTTTTATTTTTTAAAGCTGTCTTATTAGGAGACCCTAGTTTTTATACTTAAAATGAACCTTACATCCAGTAAATTCTCTAGCAATTGACAAATTGTATTCCGTGAGTCAAGTTTGCTCCCAGGAATTCAGGGGATTTTTGCAATTTGTTTCTATGGCAAAGAGGATAACGGCGGGATGAGAGAAGTGGGTTTCACATTTTGCAAAGCTTTTATGTGATTTCAGAAATGTTCCCATTCCTCCCTGGGAGAAAGACTATTTGAATTTTTTACATGAGAAGGAGAGACAGACAGACGGCCACCGGGTCTCAGGCGAGTCCAACACATCAGGGACACATCAGGTCTCATGATTCCCTGCTAACACTTTGCATAAACAGTTAAGTGCACAGCAAGCAAACAACTGGAAAGCCTGGTGTTTAGGGCACTTGCTTTGTAAATCTCACGTTCAAGTCCCTAGGCCTGAACCTTGATTTTCCACATTCCAGGTGAGTGCCCCGACCGTGGCGCTACCTGATACTTCAACCTTGCCATCTCCTTCTGGTCTCGACCAGAAATTCCATCCGACGGCTGACAAATCTCTTCTGATGAAAGTTTCTTTGAAATCGATACCTGCCTGCAAAAAAGTTTCAGTTTCCCTAAACCAGCCTTTTCAATCAAAGAAAGAGAAAATTCCCAACCCCTTCTAACCATTCCACTGATGGGTAAAATCGAGCCACTCGTTCGGCTGGGCAACAGCGAGCTTGGCCGACACATTTGACGGTGCAGCTGAAATGAAGGGGTGACATTTTTGCCCACCAACACCTGGGCAAGCCATCACTGCTACCAAATGTGCTGAAGAGCTGGCTTTGTAGCCCCGCATTCCCTTGCCCCCGCTTCGTCCTTTATCAGGAGTCAGTCTGCTTCACTGCTGCTAGAAACATTAGTATGGTTTTGTGATTAGAAAGGTTATACAGGCTTTGCAGCCAGTCACTCCATCCTGCCCCTGCTCAGATCCCTTAAAACTGAGTAGAAACAGGGTAACTATTTGCCCCTTGTGACATAGGTAAGCTCCGGCTCTCATCATATATCTTTTTTAAGTTTAACCATCAAGCAACCCCCTCCTCCCTTCTCACTGCCCCCATTAAAACACTCGAGGTTTTTAAAAGTACTGAAGTTGTTTTCCCAAAGTGAAGCGTTAACAGGATATCAAAACCAGCTTGGTTTGTACTCACTTAGGAGGATAACGGCCGTCACAATATCTGCAAATAAATCTGCTCCCTATCATACCTTCCGTTAATGAGTTTGAAACTCGCAGCGATTCTAACACCTGTGCCATTAGTCCACGATAATTTGTGCTAATTTCTAAAGTTCTGACACGCACTTTTAAATTTAAAATATCATTTCTGAGGTATTTTTAAATTAAGGAATTCAACACAATTCGTAATGACTTCCTGATAGATAGAAATCACGTGTCTAAATGTTCTAACCATTCTAGCACAACGCTAGGAGCAGTTCAAAACTGACTGCACGTAGAAGAGCATTTTGATTTTGAACACACAGATTTTAAGATGCAGATATATCAATTTTAATATTCGGAGATTACTCTCACATTCCATGCAAAATTAACTACTTGTAAAAATTATTTTTGATTCTGCTGTTTCAAAAGGCATTTTAAAAGTTTAAGAAATATATATATGTAACACAAAATATCCTGAGCAATGGACGATTAACTATTTTTGGCTATTTTTTTCCTTAAAATTTACTGCTAACTAAGATGAACTATTCTGGGGGGCTAGATTGCATTTCCCTCCAAAAATAGTTAGCATTTGAATTTTTTTAATATTTAGAGTAGAGCTTTCAGCTGCATAAAAGTACCTTAAAAAATGTGAAGGTCAAAGTAAACCTTCATTTTAAATATTTCACATGGTTATAGTTACTGCTTTGAGATAATATGACATTTACAGTAATTGCTGAAATTCCAATTACTTTCAGTAAAAGCTGCTTCTTTTGCAAGGTGTTAAAACATATAAAGGTGCATTGGATATTGCATTGCTGGAGCCAGAGTCTGCAAGTAAAGGCAATTAAATGGGAGTTTGATGATACACAATGTACTGGACCAATATTAAAAAGACTTTTCCGTGTTTGACTGTTTACCAGTTTTGTCTTTAAATAATAGTCTTCTTTTGGCATGCAATGTATATCTGCTTGCACTAAACATAATTTATGAATATTTTAACACATGTGTACTCAGTGGGGTGTATTATCATACTGATATAAATAGAATTAATGAGCAGTCAACCTGCCACATGTCATGACATATGACAGGGCAGCCAGAGCATGGGAATAATTCTTTCTGTTTCATATTAAAGCTTCTTTTCCCAGTTGAATTTTTGTTCCCAGATGCCAACAGACCTAATTTTCTAAGGACCATTTACAAAAATAGTAAGAAACTACAAACCTGGACTAATTTATCTTGGGTCACTTCAAAGAATGTTTTTTTAATGCCATTTCAAATACATAAACAGATTAAAGGAAGTGGCTTTTTTTTTTTCCAGTTAAATTTTAGGGGTTTCACAACGAGGGGTTTGTCATTCCTAGCAAGCAGACATTTTATTTGTTGTTGATTCTGAATTTGTTTCAATGTCATGTTATCTGTTTCTTCAGTTAAGGGACTAGAATATATCAACAGTCTAAATATAAAGATGGCATGTACCAAGTAAACAGTTATTCCAGTGCAGAAGGAAATACAGACACACGTAAGTAATATCCTTTTAACCAAATATTCATTCCAGTTTCAAAAGCTAGGTAAAAATCTGCTAACCATTACTAATAAGTTTTTTTTAAATAGAGATATAGAGTTGACAGAACATGCAGAATACAAGGCTAGGCCATATTCTCTGTTTTGCACTTTCTTTTAAAAGATAAATGTTGAAGCCTTGTATCAATTCTGTTTACAAAAGGCTGCTCAGTCAGTTAAAGGAGAAGGGTCATAATAAAATTAACAAATTAGCATTAGTCAGATTGCTCAACTAACATCTAATTAAAGATCCTTGACTTGAAAAGTTTTCTTTTTGGCAAAGAATACTGCAAATGATGCTGCTGTTGGGCTACTGAAAACAGGGAGGGAGATACATACTCTGCTGCTTCTCCTTTTGGGTTTGAAATAACTTTTTTTAAAAATTATGTTGCTGCTCATGGATCTTTGAAGTCGCAACTCAAGTCAAGAAGGTTTCCTAAAGATAGATCTAGCTCAGGTTTGAAGACTTGAAAGAAAGAAAGGAAACTTATTTTGGCATCTTAATTATATTAATGGACAAGGAGACCCTACAAGTTTTTATGTCCGATGATCTTCACGGCAGGGCAGCAGCACCTCTCTTGGGAAATCCAGCTCTGTCACACTCAAAGAAAAGGGGCACCATCTAGTGCTTTTTTGGAGGAAAAGCTGCTAATACTAGTAGGGGTGTAGCGGGGGGAGGAACACACGAGGGGGAGGGAGAAGAAATGACACTCTTTTTTTTTTTTTTTCAAAAGACAAAGAAAACCTGTTGGCCTGTTTCATCTTCCATTTTGAGGCACTGCAGTATTTAGCTCCAGGCTGTAAGTAAAAATTGTCAGCCTTCACAAGGTGGAAGGAAGAAGTCCCAACAGCTAAAATAATATATACAATTTACAATGGATGGGGGGCTGGTATACAGACATTATTCTGCTTAATAGGGATTTCTTCTGCCTATTAATACACTTAAACACTTCCCTATCAGCCCTTTTGATTATACATTCTCTCTTTTATTAATCTAAAAGAAACCCTTTTTAAGTCATTGTCATTTCATTGGAGACTACACCATGCTGTTAACGTTCCTGGAAACGCTCTTACAAATAATCTGTCCAGAGTTCACCCAACATAACAAAGAGATTCTATGAAAAATGATTTGTAGCACAAAATCCTTTACAGTGCAATAAGATCAAGTTAACCACTGATGCTGCTAGGAAAAAGCTCGGGAAGTTTTATCTGATTGGCAAAATAGGTTCATATCTGAGTGCAGGGAAAGAGTGCCCTTTGATAAAATTTCACAGCACTAAAGTCTGATTATCTGAATGATTTTTGAAACCTCTTTGAAAACAACTTGGGGGCAGGGGGGAGGATATTCTTTTCCGCTGTAACTTGGGGAATAGATTATTTTCAAGGAATTGTGAAATAGTAGCTCAATATTGTTTAACTTACTGATACTATGAATTGAGAGAAATTCTATTAGTCAAACTAATAAGTGCTCGGTCAAAATAACCACTGTCCCAAAGGTAGATCTGCTCCTTGGGAGCCCTGGGTTGGGGATATTTGTTGTGAGCTGCAGGGGCTGCTGCCTTGCAGACAACAACAGCTCTACACACCGACAGAGCTCAGGACGTGCTGAAAAATCAAACGTGCTGATGCCCTGACCAGAGCCCCAGAAGATACACAGTTAAGATCGATGCTCATTTTTTAACTTCTGGGCCATAATCTTGGATTCCCTGGGCACTCCAAGCTCTCCGTCGACTGTGCTGTGGTAACAAGGGAATGTCAGACCCGTGTGTAAGACTAAATAAACAAGAAATATTTCTACTAGAATAGTGCTGAGCAAAGCAAGTATGTGGCTTGATGAGTAATTCTCGAAGGGAAGCCTATCCCAGGAAACAAAAACACAAATAGATTTTACGTTCCTACAGAGTTTTTCATATGAAGTTGATCCTGTATTTAAGGAGATCTTTCACCAAAAAAAAAGCAGCTGTAGAGTTAAGGGGCTTGACTAAGAGCAGGTAAGTTGGGAGGAAAAGTCAGTAAAAATGTCAGATTCCCAAATCCTAAACAGGGCTAGAAACAAGGTGCAGATCCTGGCAATCCCTCAGGAGCACTCTGATCTCATCGTCTGACCACAAGCTGAGGAACTATACTTGGGACACACTTGCTCTGCAGCCCTCAGATTTCAGTGTGTCAGTTCAGGGCCTGCCCCATGGATATACTGAGGGTCCTTGTTTTCTAGTGAAATCAGGACCTCAGGACTTCTGCTGTTTGGACCATGGGCTTGAAATGTCTCATTTTAGGCACCCATATTTTTGGATGTCACTATTTAACCCCTCTGTGCCTCAGTTTCCACATCTGTAAAACTCGATAGCTATGCTTACCTTGCACGGGTGTCAGGAAGATTATTTCAAGTCTCTGAAGAACTTTGAAAAGGAGAAGCAAAACAAACTGAATTTACGTATTATTTATCATTTTTTATCCCATCAAATGGAAATCAGATGCAGCCCAGACTGTGAACTATAACAAAATGTTCCCCTAAGCCTTCCCTACGGCTCTGATACCAAAACAGCCTGTGAATTCAGCATGGCTTTGCAGGAAGAAAGCACCTTCCCCACCTGCTGACCTGGCAACACCCAGGGTGAATGGTAAGCTAACATCTTATATAACCACAACCTTTACTAACTGATTATTCTATACCTTTCCATTATAAATTTTAACCATCAATGCAGTCTACAGTGTGTTTTTGATGATTAAAAAAATCCCTCCTCAACAGAAGACTCCCCAAGAGGGAGATGATGAGAGCTTACTCTACTGGGAAGAAAAAAAGTTCACAAAAAAGCCTCTCTTTGGGGTTTTCCTTGGTGCAGAATGAACCTCGTTAGATTTCAGGCAGACACCATCTTGCCTTGAATTGACTAGACGAGCCCATTAGAAACCTGAAGAATAATGGGACGCTTTACCTATCACATCCCTTTTTAACAAAGCAGCCACTTGCCTCCCATGCTGGGTACCTTCCCAAACTCTTAACGTATCTCCAAGTTTTTTGTCTGAAGCTTTCCTTCCCTTGCTCTAAGTGTGCCATTTTTCTCTGGTCTTTGCAGTCTCACTTTCCTGAACACTATAGTTCAGTGAAACCCTCTGGTAATGACAGCACTGGAGTGATAATGTACTTTCCCGATTTCCCGTTAATAGCAGCACTTGATCCAGCAACGGGTGCCAGCTCAGTGGCAGAAGGATGCTTTAATATTTTCTAGAGGTAAAAAGACCAGTTCAATTTACAGCCTTGGCTAACTCAGCAGTTTTGCTCTGTCTTGGCGAAGAAATGAATGTTATAGTTAAAACAAAGCAAAAAAAAAAATCCCCTTAGTTTGCTCAGTTTCATGCCAAAGAAACAAAGTACAATTCCTTTTCTCTCCCTGAGGAAATGGGTGAAAACCACACAATGCAACGAGGGAGTTAAAACAACTGAGGGAGGGGAGGAAAAAGAGAAGAGGGTGAACAGCAGCATTAAAATGAAAAGCAGTTTGTTTATCTATTTTAATAACAGACACATCATCACAGACCATCCAACAATACGTGTATCCTTGCCGAAGAGCTGCTGATATTCTACATTAACCTTTGATAGCGAGAAGTGTATTACCCCTACTGTTTTCCACAATAAATTATGTTATATCTGGCATCCAAAGCGCTAGGAAGTGTTCAGCCAGCTGGAAGCACCAGATTGGCCCAACATCCCTAACGTTCAGATTATAAATAAAGGGTACCTCATACTGCTAGTATAACAAAAACAAGCAACGCGGAGGAAGGGCAACTTCCCCCCTGCCCACAGAAGCAAAGGGCGTCAGCTGGGGAATGGCAGAACAGGAATTGAAGAGGGCAGGGTTTCTGCAGCGAGGTGCAGTCCCCAGCACGCCAAACCTCGGGCAAACGCAGGACTTCGGGCAGAGAAATGAGACTTCTCCACTTACATCTTTACCGAGGATTTGCTCGTAAAAAATGCCAAGGGGAAGCGTATCTGGCTCTGCTCTTCCCAGATGGTATAACCACACAAACACGCACTCACACATACACATATCTTCCCACTCTCCAGGCAGCGTTGCCTGTTCTCTTCCAGCCGTGAAAATAATTAGCTCAGCCACAACCTGGGTTTCAGAGGATGTGGTCAAATGTGCCATGGTGCACATTGCTCCCACGCTCTCTAATCAAAGGCCATTATGGCCATAAGTACATAACTGCACTGCGATAAAGGCTGAGGAAAGCCCTGCCTGTTAGGATGTGGAAGGTGAAGATATCAAATAGGAAGAGAAGAAAAGATAGTCCCAAGACTCAAAACTCAGTGACTGCAAATGGCTATAAATGGGCTTTTCGAGAAGTTTGCAGTGGGTCCAACTGTTCTCAAGGAAACCACTTCATTAGCTTGAGTGGGAGCACAACTGTACCAGTGCTGCAGGCTGCCTTACCAACTCTGCTGCTGGAAAAATTAACCTCATCTATTTATTTTAAGGGCTAGACTATGGTGGTCCCCAGTGAGGATGTAATGGGAAGTCAGATACAAGGAGCTGTTCTCCTCACCACTCCTTTTCAGTAGAGGCTGGCCACAGCTGCAGTCTCTGTGCTCTCCCGAGGGCAAGAATTAGCCCCAAATTGGTATATTCCATCTTCATTACTCCATCTATTATATAAACATGGCTATATGCTTGCTTGCTTAAGCTGAAAAATGGAAAAGAGGAACTAAAATTAAGGTTAATAGAGCCGGACAGAGTATTCCCAATTTACCTTCCCCTCACTATAGCTGCTTCCCCCTTCTGTCTCAAGTAGATGCTTTCCCCGACAACAGCATTTGTTTTTCTCTTTTCCTCTCTCCTCCCTTCCCTCCTTTTTTCTTTCCCTGGTGCCCTCTTCCCTCCTATTGTTACTGTTGTTGTGGCTGTTTAACTTTGGCTATTCAACAGGCAGCTTGAAGACACCAGGACAGGAGGTCTCCCCCTCTGGTCTGTAATGCCATAGGTAAGGGCCCTGAAGAACTGTACTAAGAATAAAATCTATGAAATGTGATGGATCTCATGACCAAAAGGAGCTTGAAACTGGGCAAAGAAATAATGCATGGCCAGCAAGATGTCTTTCCATGTCTACCCATCTATCTCTCTATAGTCGGTCTGTGCCACATTCTGAAAGTTTTAATTTAATTCCCCTTTAGGCAATGGAGGTGCTGCCTGGAAAGCCTCTCTCTGTTGGTTTTTGCAGGCCTGAAAGGGTTGCTGAGGTGAAACATATGCCACAGAATAAATCAGATGCCCTGATTTATTTCAGACATGCAAGTATTTGTGCTCCCCAGTGGGGCAGAGGGAAGGTCAGTCTGAATGCAAGAATCACACATTTGCTGCTGCCTGCACACCCCAGGTTTAGAGCTCTCTTCCTTGTAGGAATTGATGCTTCCCATTCAGAAGGTGGTTTGTTCAGATCCAGTTGTTGGCCCCCAAAAGATTGTTTGGGTTTTTTTAAAGAAACAGTGCTCCATCCCAAAGAAACAGCCCAGATTTGCTGGTTTTCTTTAAGACTTGTGACACCAGCATGAGATTTCTGGAAGAAAAGAAAGACCCAGAGAGAAAGGTTTGAAGAAAAAGAGGCAGATCTGCAGCACTGCTTCTGTGCTTTCTTTTCACTGTCAGGGACAACATACTGCACAGCTTGTTTAAGGATTCTGGAGAGTGTAGTCCCAGCAGACATTTCCTGTACTAAGATGTATTCTCATTAGAGTTACCAAAAGGGAGTATTCAAAACATTACTTATCTGCACATAATCACTATATCACGCCATGTATCCTTTATTTTAATTCCTACTTGCTTGCTAATTACCCACCACACTGAAGGTCTCACAACTGCTCTCCTTTCAGCAGCTTTGTTTGCAAAGTGTCTGGCAATAATCTCCCAGCAGTGTATTATCATGCCCTTTTCATCACACTATTTAATCAATAGGGTAATGACCTCATATAAGCTAGTTCCAGGACCCAGCCATGCCACGCTAAGTAAATGAAACAAACAGAACTGTGGGCTACACGCCTTCTGTTTTACAAACCTGGATGTGGACCATTTCTGCATTAAAACCTATTATAACATACAGAAATTGCAAATCCTTCACATCTCTTGCCAGAAAAAAAAAGATTCTACAGTACTGTGGGGAAATGGCTGGTTTCTTTAAACAGACATAATTGCAAAACATGTGTGTTCGTGGTCAAGTGTTCATAGGCAGATTTATCCTGTACATCATGTCATCACTTCGAGGACTGAATGGTGACCATCACAGCTAATAAGATGAAATCACACGCAGCACACTTCCAAACCAGAGGTTGGAACGAACCTTCTTTTCAAAAGGATTTCTGTTCGAGAGAGCAGAAGGAAAGCAGCTTCTCTCCATTTCCTGAGCTGTAAACTTACAAAGTGTGGCTCGCTTTGATTTTGCATCCCATGGCTGGATTATACTCTGTCTAATAAAGTGCATGTGAGATGTGTTTAGTAATGTGTGAACTCTGGAGCATATGTAGCATCACTCTAGTGTGGAGATTCTCTTGTCCAGAGGAATGAGGGTGATAAACAGGGTCCGTCTGCTCTTCTTAACCATCACTTCTCGTAATACTCCTAGGAATTCAATTTCAGAAAGCCTGATTTGGGTCAAATTTTGTTGTAACTGGCCAGCAGAAAGAGCATAACACAACTGACTAGCTGGCACACAGCGTGACTTGCCTATCCCTTGTATTCTTGGGGAAACCAGAGCAAAATATCCACAACAGCACAGAAGTCTCGCCCCATGCAATCTCTGACAGGATGGTTAGGACAGAAAATAAGCTGTCTTCATCACACCAGCACAGCTGGGGAAGGGTAGTTCAGGGACATCTGAAAAGAAGATGAGTAAGCACTAGAAGGAGCATAAAACACACAATTTTGTGTTACCATGGCAGTATTGCCAGGCACTGCTTTCACATGGACAGAGATCCCCCCCAGCAAAAGTGTGAAAGAAAAAGAATAGTTTTTAATCCTGGTTTATCCCAGATATGAACTGAAGCAAACCTATTTCTACCCATATACCTTGAGACAAATTTTTACTGGAAATTTTTCACTGCACCAATGCCACTTAGGTTCTTTTGGCACTTTCCTTTTAGGTGTGTTATGGAAATGACAACGTGCCAGTCATCCAAGCTGTTGGCAGCAGCTAAAATCTGTTCTGAGGCAGAGTAATTTACACTTGGATGAACACCTCCCAAGAAGTAATCACATAAATACCTTCATGTTGAGATGCAACTCATTCCTGGTCAGATAACTCCTCTAATGAGAGTGTTATCTGTCCCAAAGATCTGAAATGGCTTCAGTGCGGATATTCTGTTAAGCTGATGTAGGGGATGTTGGAGCAGTTGGTAACTTGCAGTGTGCCTGTGAAGCACTTGTTGTGTTACAAGGTATTAGTTCTGGGCTATAAAACTGCATTTTGGAAAATATTCTCTCAAAACGTTCCATATGACACTAGTCTAGCAAAGTAAGAAGTTAAAAAAATCCAGTATTCCCAGTCCCTTAATGAACTACAACTCTCCAGTTGGCCCATCTGGTGGTCTGGCCACTGCAAAACTGTTACTTTGCTTCTGGTGCAGAGGCAGAAATAGCAGAGAAAGCAAAAAATGAAAAAAGCGATAAGGCTGAGAAAAGAGAAGAAAGAAAATTCCAGACATCTCCAACTGAGGCAAACTAACCTCCAACAGTGAGTGGTCACATAGACATCAACTGCCTCCCTCATATTTATTAGGACACTCTGAATTACAATGAGTGCAAAATGTCATTGTCAGGTAACACCATCTTGCCTTCCCAGCAAAATCTGTCCTTGGATTAACCAGAAAGAAGGACACGTCATGGAATTATTTCTCTAATCCATCTTTACACAAAATAATGATTCCTACAATTGATGACACTGCAGTCCACCATCAGCTAGGTACAAGAAATTCTTGTGCATCTTGTGAAAGGAGCCACTTCTACAACAGCAACACGTCCCTCCAACAGATGAACAGGGGTGGCCGGAATGAAATACAAGACCTTTGGTCCTTTGGGATGCTACTCCAAATCTAGCAGAAGGATCAAGCTGGACAGGATGGCAATGACTAGCCTTGACAGTTCACCACTTCGGTACCAGGTAGCTTAGCATCTTTGTAAGTTAGAGGCAGAAATCCTTATTCCATTCTTATCATCCAAAAAAAGAGCTGGTTTTCATCTCTCACCACATAGGCAATACAAGGTCATAGCTTTCCCTTCAGCCCTGCAAGCCTCTGCAGCCAGAGACTATGGTCTCTCTGTTTACTCCTGGACATCTCTCTTTTAGAGTAAAAGGAATGAGGAAGAACCAACAATGTGGTAACTTTTCCTCAGGTATTTAAAAAAATCTTTTAAAACATGCAAGCTTGGAAAGAGGAACACATAATCTCATATATTTATTAAATGTTTCACTTTTAAGTCCTAAAAAACCCAAACCCAAACAAAAAAACCCCACTACCTCAACCTCCACTTTGAAGACTGCAGGAGTTAACCATATGGGTAGCTGCATGGTCAAGACTTCTGAAGATCTTCTTACAAGAGATGGCCAAAGTCATCCTGAGATCTACTGCTGACTGATCAAGGACTGCTAGAGCAACTCAGAGAAAAGTGTGCCTGATACAGATGGGGTGGAAACAAATGAAAAAATCTGAGACATCAGAGCCTCAGATTTTTCACAATCTGGATGTGTGTCAATGTTAAAGTGGAAAAAGTAGGAATTTGATAAAAAGATCTGATAGAAAAGCAAAAGAGGCATATATGTGATAACTAACTTGATAAAGAACTAAAAGGGATAATCTAATTAAAGTTGATCCACATGGGTTTCTGGAAAACAGATCTTGTCAAGCTAACTTGATATCATTTTCTGATGTGATTACAAATGGGACTGCTAAAGGCAACCATCCTGATGGATGCCTGTAAGAGAACTGGCTTTGTACCACGCCTTAGTTTGGCCAAAAAGCTAAAAAGCATAAGAGATGGGATTCATCCACAGTAATTACAGCTGTCTAAAAGTTTGGCATCTTGTCTTAACTTCTCTATTTTCCCATTATAGTCAATGAAAAGAAAAGGGTACTGTTGAAAGGCGATTTATGACTTTTCAGATAAGTCCACTACATCTTCCTGTGAAGGTCTCCATCTCTCTCCATTGTCTATTAAGAGCTTAGGAAACTACCAGCCATTTAGAAGCTAATTTTTGGATGACTAGAATTAGACGTGATGAATCAGAATGGCATCTTAAACTACTTAAAAACTATGTAGCGGATACATCTAAGCCATCATTACATGACTGGGGAACAAGATACTGGTATTGGAATTGGTTATTGCCTCCTAGAACATCTTTCATTTTTGTTAAAAAACATGATTTTCAATATTGGAAGATGACTAGAAAATGGAAAATAATGAAGGAGACAATTGGGTTAGGTGAGTGTAACCAGACATTACGTACTTTGGTGTAGTCAACAGGAAGGCCGTGGATCAAGGAATGAATATAATGAGACAGACTTAATGAGGGAGGACTTGGCTCTGGGGAAACGAGATCCTAAGGAGGAGGAGAGGATTTGGGAACAGAGGCCATAACAAGTAACCAGATTACTTTGAATTTCCAGAGTAGTGCAGTTAACACAAAGCTTCTATGCTTGCCAGATGTACAAACAAGAACAAATAGGAGTAGGGAGGTCATGTTATCTCACTTGGCATCAGTGAAACAACTAGTAGTTTCATGGTGGTGTTTCAAGAAAGACTATGAAAAATTCCACGGATTATGAGGAAGCCAGGGGAACAATTAGGGCATTAGGAAACATGTCTTACTGCAAGAGACTTGAGGTGCTCAATCAATTAACTTATCAAAGAGAAAGTTAAGGAATGATTTGATCACAGTCTACAAGTGCTTACCACAGGGAACAAAAATTTGGTAATAGAGGGCTCTTCAATCTAGCAGGCAAGGGCAGAACAAGTCCAAGGGCTAGAAAGTTACAGCAAGACTGATTCAGTCTAAAAATAAGGTGCAAATTTTAAATACTCAGGGAATAACTTGAAACAACCTGCCGAGAACTGCAATTTACCACCAGAAAATAAGTTTTAATCAACACTTGCCCTTGTTAGAATTTTATACTTCTGTTTCTAAGCTTATTAATGCATTCATTCTGAGAATCTCAGAACTTTATTGTTGAGGAAAAGAATAAAAGTTGTAAGTTGGGAAGCGTTCACCGCGGTCTTCATGCACAACCAAGAGATTTCATTTCCATTTGATCACCAGGTCACAGACCCTCTCCTGTGAATCCTGCCTAACTGAAACACCTTCTTACTACTCCACTCTACACAAACCTTTGTGATTAATGAGCACTAACTCAAAGTAGATTGCACTGAAATTAGGAAGCAGGAAGAAATCATAATTTGCAATTACCCCTCGCAGAAATACCTCAATACAATGCTTTAGAGCAATTTTAGGCGTACCATTGTTTTCCAAATGTAAAGGTAAAACACAAATCACAATATGGTAAAGAACTCTCAGTAGGCAATTAAAAATTAATCAGCTAATTAGATCAAATGAACGAGAAAATAAGGCTCAGGAAGACATCCATTCTAATTAACATAATATTAACTTACAAAAGACTTGTTGAGACAAAAAAAGATCATCTTTATTTCAAATACCAAACCAATCAATAAAAGGAAACAAACAGTTATTTCTTACCTTGTTATCCCCATGACCAAAGCCAAAAGGAAATGACAGTAATAGTGAGTCAACAGCCTGTGCAACTGTATTTATTCCTTATTGTTTCTAATCTTGTTAACTATTTGAATCCACAATTTAAACTAACTCACGTTACATTTATGGGGATTCTACCTATATTGTGACTACTCTATACCTGCTGTATATGTATCTTCTAGGTACTTAAAAATAAAACTAATGAGACCCAAAGCCTCACCTAGGTTTCTCCTCGGCTAGGTGATTCCTAACTAAAGGACAGGGCTTTACTGTGGAGAGAGGACCTTAAAATAAGAAAAAAGTGGAGGGATTCTTAAGTCTATGTCAGGGATGATAACATATACTCTCAAGGAAAGGAAATAACATTATAGGACACCTTATTGAATAAACCTGACTGGTTAAGCGGAAAGGCTCGGGCAATCAGACAAGGAATTGGGCATGGTTGAACCTAATTAGATAGATCAGGTAGATTAGAAATATCTGTAATTATAGGATAGTTCCTAAAATATTTTTTCAAATGTCAGATTAATCCAGCGATGACCAACCACCCCGACCTTCCGGGTGGAGTCACAGGACATATGGCACAGACTTTTGAGTGCTCCAAGTGATTTGGCCGCTGGGAGATGACCATGAGTCCCAGCACTCCAGTGCAGCCACTGTGTGGATGGTTCCCAGCACAGCCCACAAGTAACACATGTTGCAGCCCCTCACAGATCTCCAATGTTTTATCCAGATTCATATTATCCAGTGACCCCTCTGCCAGGACAACACAGCTTCCCTGCTCACCTTGTGACACAGGCCTGATTTGGGAGCAATCCCTGAACTTCCTGAGAGCTGCAAGGGACCCAGTGCTGCAGGCCAGGCTGGACATGACTGCATTATTTACTTCTGTGAGGGGAAAAAAGAAATCTAGAAAGAGTGTGTAATGGTTTAGAAGCAGGCTTTGCAAACCAATTCCACAATGAATGTATTTCACTTTGATCACCCCTTCTAGCCCATAACAGAATTGAGGCAGTATTTTGTTTTGCAGAAATTAGTACCTTCAAGACCTGCAGTGGATTTATTATTTCTGCTGGGGCTTGCACTTCCTTTCTGATCCACTGCTGTAAAATCCAGAGGGACAGAACAGCACAGAAAATTACTGCGAAGATGTAGTGTGACATAGGAAGAGTCAGACGCATTATGTGTGAACAATACGACAAAAGGAAAAGCCATCTGAAAATAAATGAAAAAATTAATAATCAAAAGGGTGTCTAATTCTTATCTGGGCACTTGTTTGCTCACTCTATGAATTAGGACCATCAGGCCATAGCGTATAAAGCTGGAAGGGACCCTGGGCCCAGAACTGAGTCCTGCTTGAAGAAGGTGCCAGAACTAACTCTTCTGAGGAAACGAATGGTGCTACCAGAAAACAAATGAGGCACTGGAATCATATTTTTTTCTCTCGCTTCATTCCTGAAACTAGCCGGGGGGCAAACCTCCATATTCACTCCAAGCTTGGTCACATCACTGAAACAACCAATGCTGGCAGTTAGGGCACACAGGGCAGTGGTCCTATAATGTGTGCATCAGGTACTGGTCTGAGACTTCAAATTACTGGGCAGAGATGATAAAGCTGCTGTTAGGAGAGAGTAACTTCCAGTCACCCCAACATTAAAGCCAGCAGCAGCAGAATGTGCTGCATAATGAGAGGTACACACGCAGAGGGGACAGAAAGACTTCATCGTTACGCATTCCCATGTAAACTGCAGCTTACAGTTAATGGGATACAGGCTCAAAGGATGATGTAAAGAATTTATAAAACAAAAGCCTCAAAAAGAAAAGCACTTTGGTAACAGAAATTGTTTATGCAACTGCAAGCTATGAACACTTGACGTAAAAATAGCCTACCCAGAAATCGCTGAGTATGTTGGAGAAGAACGGAGGATGACGGCACTTGGAGAATTTCACACCAGTTTGATCACTGATTCTGCAGTAAGCTATTTAGGGCTGCAGGCTAAACATTCTCCTGGAACAGATGTATCAATCAAAAGCTAAGCCTACTTTAAATAAATAAGCAGTGCCTATTTTCTTCTGCAGAATGCTTGATCAAAAAGCTGTCTTCACTGGCCATCCACTGCTCTGTGGTTGGGAGCTGACAAAATAGGGCACTGATTTACACTGTAGCATGTGGGGGTTTGAGCAAGTCGAGGTCTCAAATGCAGGTCAGTTTTGGTCACTGATGAAAGAAATCATCTACAGGATACATAGTAGATTAATATTTGTCAGGCTTTCCAAACAAGATGGAAACCTATTCTTTCCTGTTCTTTAAAGAACCCTCTAAGTTGTTTTCCTATAAGGGACAAAAAGAAATTCCTGAAAGTAAGAGAGCAGAACAGAAAATCTATTTCTTGCTCCTTGATAGCCTGGAGCTGTACTACAACAGGATCAACAGATTTGAAAAAAAAAGATAAAATAAAAGGAAAATAAAAGAAAATAAAACCTTGCTGCTGTAATTTCTACAAAGTTTTTAATCCTACCCTTATTTATATCTTCTCTCCATGCATAAACAGTAAGGTAACAGAGGATGCATCTCAGCTGGGAGGATCACTCAAGATGTATGTCCTCCTCAGCACAGAAACAATAGTATGGACATGAGTGAAAACCAGTGAAAAACTCTGAAAGCTCCTTGGCAGCAAGGCCAGATGCAGCAAACAAGTGAGTAGATGGGGGATGACTGCCTCGAGACTCCTTCTGGTCACTCCTCAGTGCAAGCCTACCCAGTGTGAGCCAGCACAGAGATGCCCACATTCCTGTACCTGTTCCAGGAGAAGCTGTTCAGCTGCCTCCAGGCAGCAGTACGCTGAAGCTAACTGGCCCAGCTCACATTTAAGGCAAACAGTGAGCTCCACAGTCTTGCACAACTGTGCTTCACCCTGAGCTCTGAAGAACAGCTGTGGAATTAAGCCTGCATTATAATAAATACCTAATGGAAGGCTGTCCTGGTGGCTATCTCCAGCTTTCTGCAAGGGGTCTGAACCTCTGTGACTTGTAGGCTGTTCATTGCCTGACCTAATTCTTCTAAATGGCTCACCCATTTTGGCTGACAATTTCCTCTAAATGCCCAGACACCAAGCAATGGAAAATTTCCTTTAAATGCCAGTTAATGAGCAATGGAAAATGTCATCACGACGAAGTTATGCAGGTACTTAAGTGCACTGCTGGATCAGGCCTTTGTGAGCTACATTATAGGCTCACATTTGATGAGATTTTCTAAGTGTGATAAAATAACATGAACCTCTGTGATAAGAAAAAAGTAAGAGAGACATATATAAAATATTTTTAAAGCTTCTATGGTTCTCGGATGGCATGGTGGAGAGAAAGAGGGAAAGAGAATGCAAAAACATAAACTAGGCTATGCTTGCGTAAATTACTCTGACATTTAATAACTCTCTACTAAAAATTCTCAAGCAAGGCTACTTCAGATATTTTTAAGGTCATGTATCATTTACTGTCTAGGTCAATTTATGCATCAGCAAAAATTGCTGCAAACCCTTCTGGACAGCACTTTAAAAATAAAAGTGTATGTAACAGTTTTGGCCATATTTTCATCACCAGTTCCTGCTCTGCAAACATTTCACCTTGGAAAATTAAAGTAACATTCTATAATAAGTGAAGTCAGTATGATATTTCAAGGCAAGCCAAGGACAAGCTTTATAACCCTGCTATCAAAATGCTATTAATAAAAGCAAAAATACACACACGATGCCTGTGTTCCCCTATGGAAGGAAAAAATTATTGTCCATTAAGTTAACATCTCAGACACCCTCTCAGTTTTTCCTAAGGTCCCAAAGAAGGCAACCGAACACATATCTCTTGCTGCTAACTTGTATAAACTATCTGCTATCCCATAGTGCCTTATTTTACAAAACACTCCAAGGCTTCTTAAGAGAATATATGGATGAGTAGGATTTCTGAGGGGAAAAAAGGTGGAAAACTGTGGCTAGAATACTGTACTTTCATAGCTAAGTTTTATACCGGTGTCTTAGTTTATTTTTGGTTGCGTCCACAGGGTTGTATTTATAAATGCATCTTACACTAAGCACCTAAATTCACTTCTCTGTTTATATGTTCCCTTCACTGCAGTATCCAAAGGCTCTGTGGTTATCCCCAGGACAACCCACACTGCAGTAAGTACTATTATCTCCTTCTGATGGACACAAAGCCAGACATACCAGGGTACACACGAGGCAGCACTGCAGAGAAACATCCAAGCTGGCTCCAAACAGGCAAGAAGAAACCTCAGCCCCCTCATTCGGTGCCCCTCTGCACATCCCTGAGCATCACTGAGCCACACACTCTGCACAAATACAGGACGAGGCTGAGGGCACGGCCAGAGACTCCTGTTCTGGGGGCCACTGAAATTTCCTGAGGACGCAATAGTGCTATAAACTTCCAGATATTTTGCTTTTGTTAACATTTCTTTGTATGCAACCAAAGAAACAGAAAGGTTCTCTCAGCTGTAGAAAGCCTGTGGCTTTTCTCAATACCTGCCTTGCTGGAAGTCTAACTGCAGAAGCAGAGAGACTGTGACCTGTTTACCTTATTTCCTTAGGTACGTAGGGCAGGTGGCTGCCCAGCTAAACACACTCTTTATTTAACTTTTCCTTCCCTAGGAAAAAATGTTTGTGTTTAAAATACCACATAATTGTGCTGAGTTGTCCAGTTTGCACCCACACCATTTTAAAGAACAAATTATCCAAGGAACATATGGCTTGGAGAATTTGTCTCTTCACCTGGTTTCAGGTGATCAAAATGCACACACACGTTTCCACTAGAAACAAATTACGAGCCCATGTGTGTATGTTTTGTTTACTTCTTTTTCAGTGCTTAAAAAGAAATCAATCTTGAAATGAAAATGTAGTTTAGGGACAAGAAAGCCCAAGATAGCTCACTTTGAAAAAATTAAAAAGCATTTAAAAACATTCTGAAGAAAGGCAGTATTTGTCAAATTAATTCCATCACTTAAAACAACTGCTGTCCTCTCACAAATCTTGGTATTTTCATTGAAATCACTATTATTGATTTTCACTTTTTTTCCAGCCCTAACAAGAATGAAAGATGAACTGTAACATAAACCCACTTCTCCTTGTTAGTTACATTGATGCAATATGTTAGATATTTTGAAAAACCTCACTAATGATACATACTCTCTCCAAGATAAAAATGCTCCCTTTAAAGCTCTGTGCTCAAAGGACTTTAAAAAGGAGCCTTTTTTCACTCTTCTTTTCAATGCCCTCATTACACCAACGGGAAATTCTTCAGAAACTTCTCAGATCTTCCACATTTATTTCATTTGAGATCCTTGTCTCATAAAATACAGTGAAAAGTTCTCAGGCAGTTTATAGTACTATTAAAAACTAAAATAACTTTATTATTCATTCAATCTCCTCCATTATTTATCCCTCTTGATTTGAAAGTAGGACTCACAACTGCAGCACTAGGAGTTTGCTGCTAGTCCCTGGAACGCAGCCTCTCCACAATTAGCCATTGATCCAGCTGCTCCTACCATGACAAGGGAACGCAAACTCCCTCCTCCTTGAGGCTACAGCTCCACAGAGAAACCCTTCAACATCACAGGCTTCTACCACTACATTTCTTAACTTAATAAACAGCATCAGCTCACAGCTAAGTTCTTAAGCTGCATGAGATACACACACTTTTATTCATTAGGAAAGCGGGGGGGGTCCATCATGAACCTGTTCAGCTTTTCTGTACGAGCAGATTATTGTTGGGTTTTTTTTAACAACTTTTGGTAACACAACCTTGCATATGCTTAAGTCAATGTAACAAGATCCCTCATTCAGAAATAGACACATGTTAAATATGTTTTGCTTTTTTTTCCAAAATGCTTTTACTGTATGAGTAAAACCTCACTAATGTGTGAAAGACCTGTGGCAAATATTCACATTTTATGAATGAGGTTAGTGAACAATGAGCTTGAAGAAATCAAAGGCAGCACAGCAAAATTCAGAGCACTCAGTGAATATGACAGGTGTCACTTAATTTTAATTATTGATGACAGTGCTTCAGACTATGCTTGTTAACATAAAGGAGTATGAAAGCGAACCACTTTACAGCACCCAGCTGCTAAGGGGTCACTAAGAAGTGCTAGGAGACATCAAGATTCTAGTAGCACTTTCTAGTAAGCGTGTTGATTTCAAGGCTTTGTTATCCCTCACTGTGTATCTATCACTATTGTAAAAAAAACAGAGCTTCTTCTCAGTGTCCATTTTAACTGGAGACAATAAGCAAGTCATCTACATTGTGCCTGTGGTGTGAGGAGTCCAGGTAAGGCATTTTTGCACCTGTGTGCTGCATTACAGCTTTTAATTACTATATTGAAACCAGCTGTCAAAACCAGCATGCATACCTTCACCACTCTTTGTACTGATGCACAGATCTCTCCATGTTAGTACAATTACAAGGCAGTAGCCATGTTCAGATGTCTACGGTGAATTTTGGAGCCTAATTATCAACCCATATTTATAGCTTTGTATCCGATTTATATTTGATAGGTATGACATAAACAAGTTGATAATTTAAACATCTCAATTTCCCATAATTAAGCGTGATACCTTAACCATATATAACACAGTTTAACACACAGAACTTAATTTTTTCCTTGTTAAAGTCTTCTACTGGATTTGATTATACTCATGAGAATGAAGAAATGAAAAAACATATTGTTTGCCTGAAGCCTTAGGTGGAAAGAAAAGGTTTCGGTGCTCAGGGAATCACTCTTTGGTGACTTTAAAACTTTTTCATACTCCTAATCCTAGACTGAAACCTACTGCTCATGTCTTATGAATGAAGTGTGACCCCAAAGTACTTGGTATCGATTAAATGAAAACCAGGCAGGCAACCAAGACACAAGTAGCTCACTCCTTGACCTATAAAAGTGGTTCAATGCTTGGCCACATATATTTGGTAGATATGTTTAGATATTTATGTTCAGTGTCTCAGGGAGGAAATATCCACCTTATGATGTAATACATACATATGTTTGCATTTATCCTCTTTTAAATAATGATGTAATACCACAGTCCCTCAGGAACCTCACATTAATTTCTTACCTACCAAATCTGGCTTCTGTAAGTATCTCTTCGCCAGCCCCAATTCCCATGCTGGGCTGTAACGGTTCATGGCTGTCTGGGCTTGTTTTCCATTTAAGGACACTCATTGCACAGGCCTCGTCTGGGCCCTCAAAACCTCAGCGGAGACCTGAAGCACCACAGGGCTGGGGGGTTGCAGCCACAAGCAAACTGCGGGCGTGAGGCCACCTCAGAGACATGGCGACTCAGAGGAACACGAGGCAGGGGGGATGGCCGTGCCCCACCGGCGGGCACACCCAGCCCCGAGGTCGGGGTCGGGCGGACTCCAGTCCCCCCTCAGCCGCTGAGCCCTCAGGGGAGTCCCGCGCGCGGCCGCTGAGGGAAGAACAGAGGCGGCGCGAGGCCGAACACCTGAGCAAGGGCACGTGAGCCTCACGGGAGCAAAGGGG